>JAODKE010000051.1:16045334-16070714 GCA_026779605.1 Mormyrus hasselquistii
GGGGGGGGGGGGGGGGGGGGGGGGGGCGGGGGGGGGGGGGGGGGGCGGGGGGGGGGGGGGGGGGGGGGGGGGGGGGAGGCCCTGCGGGTGGCAGGGAAGGTGGAGGCGGAATAGCTGCTTGATCCTCGGAAGAAGCCAGAGACGGTGCAGGTGGAGACGGGAAGTTGGGGAGGGAGGCGGGTGGGGAAAGGGGGCTGCCAAAATCAGGGGGAGGGGGAGGGGCCATCTCAAAAGGCGGAGGGGGTGGAGGGACAGGCGGAGGAGCCAGGCTCTGGTGGGGACTCATGGGTGGAGGTGGTGGAGCGTGAGAAGGGCTCATCATGTGTGTGTGAGAGGGGTCCCTCTCAGCCTCGTTACTCCTGCAAAGGAGGGACAGCAGATATGCTGGGTTAGAGGATAGCAGGACAATGGGGCAGGGCCTCTACTGCATATACACCACATCAACACTAGGGGGCACTCTGGTGCTCTGATCGAACATTTCTGAAGGGAGGGGCTGCTCATGGCAGACTTCAGCAGCCACACAGAGCCCATATATTTCCCTCTATTCTCACAATCTATCAAATGGGCCATTAAGGCTCAGAAAAACCCTGGAGGACGTGACGCGCCACACTCCGCCATGCGCTGCTGCTGTTACGCAGGCTGCTGAATCGTGACGCTCATCTCGGTGTCGAGCTTAAGAGCCAGCAAGACACCGGAACATCTGCTCGGGCAGGATCTCATGCTCATGTTGACTCACTCTCCCGCTGGTGCCGAAGGATGCGGAGGGCGGAGCTTACGTCATGTCAGGAGGCGGCGGGGGGAGGAAGTCATCAGGCGGCGGCGGCTGCAGGGGGGAATCCATGTCGTAGGAGCTCTGCTCCAGGTAGCCGTCTGAGCCATAGGTACCCAGCCCCTCCCCCGAACAGATGCTCCCGTTCAGCATCTCGTTGGAGTTCCTAGAACATGGCGAGGAGCAGCTGATCATGCACAGGGTGGGGGCACACTCGCACATGCCCACGAACAACGGAAGAACAGGGGAGAGACACAGACCCCCCCCCAAATGCTCTGAGAATACATTAGTGCAGGCCACCACATGGGGGCACCAGAGGAAACATACAGAGTCAACACTCCCCAATCAAGGCACTCAACAAAGCTCAGACAGAGAGATACATACATCCCATCCCGGACTTACATTTCCATCTCGCCTTCGGCCTTGGGCACCACAAACTCCTTGCCCATTTTCAGCCTCTCCCACTCATCCTTGCGGGTCTTGACCTTCCGTGGGTTCAGGTTGCCACGATTCGGGTTATCCCGCTTCTCCTTCTGCTCGCGGGCAGGGGGAGGGAAGCATGAGTGCCACACGGAGAGATCCTGTCACTGCTCGCTGCCCTACATGCCGACACCGGAAGGAACTGCACTGGCCTCCAAAGGGACGCCCTGACCATTGTAATCTGAGCTACTTTACGACCTGCAATTGATTCAAATGAGCAGTGTGGCATTAAGCATTATCTGAGTAGATACAATCAGCAGCGGGGTGAATGTGAAGGCCTGTAATGTGCTCTCATGCCTACTCAAAAATACGATAGATGGAAACGCACCGCAGTGTGATGCTTCAGAATTCAGAAAAACGCAACGCGATGCAAGTACTGTGTTGAGCAGCGAGAGACACGCAGCCGGACATGACGCAGCGGGCTGACCCTATGCTTTCGCTTCTCCTTCATGATGTCCTTGGTGTCCTGCAGCATCTTCTCTTTCCAGAGGTCAAAGAAGTAGGAGGGATCGGTGTAGAACTTGAGCGCCTCCTTGCCGTCATCCCTGATGAGCCAGCGAGTGGAGAAGGCGTGTCAGAACTCGTGGCTAAATGAGAGCGCTAATGTTGCGCGGGGTTGCGCGCCCACCTGTACATGGAGAGCTTGCTGAGAGGGGGCGGCTGGTCACAGCCGCTGTAGGTCTCCTGAACCGGAACGGGGAGGGAGGGCCGAATGAAGAGCTGCTGATCCTGGGTCAGATTACTGCGGAAGGCCTTGCGGGTGGTGATGGCCTGCAGGGAGACTACACATGGAGAGGGGGGGTGGGGAGGGGCGAAACGCAAGGAATGAGAAGGTTAGGAACAGGAATGAGAAGGAACAGGAATGAGTTAGGAACAGGAATGCCAGAAAGGAATCTTCAGCCATGTCTGAAGAGCAACTGAGACGTCGGAAAGAAAATGGAATCTGTGAAACCCTTTGCACCCCATTCTCAGGGCTTCGGTGCAGATTGCTGTGATCCACAGCGGGACGGCTCTCACCTTCCTCCTCTTTGGGGTCCAGCTGTGTCACCTTGACCTGCAGCCGATCGACGCGCTCCCCCAGGCTGTTAACTCGCAGGGCGAAGTGGCTGGCCTGGACGAAGAGCTCCCCGAAGACGTCCTCAGCATATCTACCTGGGACAGGCAAGCGCCCAGCAGGCCACGTCAGTCTCCCCCTGCTGCTACCTCTGAGCTGTGACCCCCCCCCCTCCTCCAGTACGGCTGGGTTCAACTCACTCAAGCTGCCCAGCTGCCGGATGATGTTGGCCAGTGTGATGTTGGTCACGCATTCCAGCTCGCTCTTGATGTTGTTGGGTAGGGTTTGGCGGCACAGGTGCCGAGGCTCAATGTTACGCGTCACCAACGGCATGGCGATGGGGTCATGTGACAGGGGGAGGGAGGGTCAGCTCACTGCTGATACGGGGGGGAGTGAGAAAGATGGAATCAGTGACAGACAGTTTAGGAAATGAAGGATGTCAAGAGGAAGAAGTCAGAAGAGAACTCTTAAAAGGGGAGGCTCACACTCAGCGGGTTACGAGGACAAAAATAAACATGGGGGGTAAAAAGCAGAAGCAAAACTATACAGCAAAGACAGGAATGCATATCACTGTCTGCAGGACTACAGTGAGATTTAAAAAAAAAATAGCTGTAAGAACTGTCCCAAGAAGATAAAGCCATGGAGAACGGGCAGTTCTCGCCTGACCCAAGTAACACGTTCCACAAACCCCTGTGCAAGTCAAACCTTATGCAAGTCGAATTTAACTTCCCACGCCATTCAAAACAGCAATTAACAACAAAAAAAAAGAAAATAACTCAAAGACTTCCTAGTAATGGTCGCCCATCCCACATCACTTGGGAGAGTAGAGGGGGGGTACAACACGCTGAAATAAATGCATTCGTGTCAGCGAACAAAGTAAAGCAGAACTAAAGTTTGCGTTTGAATGGAATATACGTTTTATTAGATTAAAATAGCTAATTGATTTTTTTTTGTGGCCTATTAAACATTTTTTAGTGACCGAAAAAAACTGCGTTCACAGTATGTACTAGTAGTACAGAAAAATTCTGTGCAACGTTTGTTATAAAATATGAAGCGTATACTGTAATATGCAAAATGTACAAAACATAGGAACCTCTCAGAACAGTCTGATAAAGAACATTAATGCTGGGTAAATTCTACATGCAGGCAATTAGGTTGCGCCAAAATAAACATTATTTTATTAACGTTTTTATAGGGAAAATTAATGCTTGAAGGCGATTATATTTGTACAACATTCTGCCAGCGCCTTAACGTTTCATTTTTACTCCAAGACGGTCTGTGCTTGGGGCGGTGGGGCCATTCCGACATATTACTGTAAAGGAGTGAAAAATGATAAACTGCTACCTATCAAGAGAATATTTTAAAAGAAACGCAGCGTGAAGAGTGACGCTGCGCCGGAGAGGAGCGGTCGTGCGGCGGGGCGGTTTGGTTCCCAGAGGGCCGCGGAGCCCAGCAGCCGCACCGGTACCGACCCGCATCGTTACGGGTCACACTGAGCTAACATTAAACCCTGGAGTGTCACCGGCCGGGATGAGCCGCCTCTCCTGACTAACAGCACACAGCCCCCTCCCCCGTTATTCTTAAACGCACTTATGCGGTTTTTCTTGTAAATTACATTCAGACGCGAGCTTCGTAATGTAAGCGCACAGTCAGGAAAGGGTTACCAAAGTACCATGTGGGCTACAGAAAACTTCAACAGTCATCCTAGGAAAAAAGTCTTTAGTTTCTTAGCTAGCTTTGCAGCTAAAGTGCTAACTACAGCCAGCGCCCAGACTGATCTCACTCGACATGGACCTTCTTAGCTCTCGAAGAACAATCGTATTTCTTTTACCATCATCACCATCCCAAATTATGGATTATGAACATATAACACGAACATTCTTTTTAAACGAGCCCTTCTACTGAAAAAAACTCTTATTCTACCAAAGGTTTCGTTATCTGAACTTTAGCAGGAAGTAAACCGAAAACACCCATAATTATGGAAGCAACGCCGACAGAAAAAAAAATCTGACAGGCGTTTTGTTCAAACTACAGCTCTTAATAATTAAATGAGTAGCAGAGACACTGAAGGAATCCTACCTTTCCGGGTGAGAAAACTCGCTAACGGTGTGATCCTCGAGTTGTTCACGTACGATCTGTGCAAACTATCATCTTTAAAATGAGAATTCTTGGCACCGAGGAAAAAAAAGTCTACATTGACCGCAACTAGAAGCTCAAGCAGAAGCGCAGAAGCTCCCAGGTTTGCGTACTTTTGATTGGACGCCGCAGTGGTGTGGTAACAATTGATTGGCTGTCAGCACGTCAATTTAGTTCTAGCGCTCGTATATGGAAATATGGACGTAAACTGCGTAACTCCACCCAAATGACTCGTAAACATCTTCCGTGGCGTTCGCATATTTGATTCAGAATGGAAGTAGGGTGGAGAGTCACGGCATTCCTCAGTGCTGGGCTTGTTGGAGCAAAGTCAGAGGTAGAGTTTGCTGAGCCGTGGCAATATGGCACAACTTCCGCCTTTGATTGCGACCTCAGGTATCGTAGAAGCTAGTGGGTAAAATACGTCTTTGAAGGGAACCTGATCAGCAGACACAACCACTCTCGTTGACAAGTCTTCCTTTCTTCTTGCGCAGCTGCTCTGAACAAATGTGACCAGCCAGGAATCGCCGCAGATAAGGGTAGCTTAAATACTACGGAGCAGAACCCCGTTTAATAAACATAAAGATAAAATGGCTCGTTATAATGCAATTTGTGTTTCTGTAGCAAGATGTTTGGGCGTACTTCATATTGAATAAATACAAACGATGACAACTTTATTTTTTTTTTACTAAAATCTTTATAAATATCAGATGACTACTACAAAGTCAAACAACGATAATAAAACAGGATACAATTCTTAAAAACATAAATGGCGACTTAAGAGAAGCCTCGGGGTGGCGCTTCAAAGCCTTTTCTTAACGCACTGCGTTGACCGGTGTCACGTAGGTACCGAAAGGCGTTAGACAAATTTCAGCGGGGGTCCGGTGAAGACGCTGCCTGTCCGCGGCGCAGTTTCTTCTCCTTGTTCTAAGTTGCAACCTTTCAGTGCTCCAGACGTATGCAACACAACAAAATGCAAGCAGAATGGGGAAAAACTCATTTTTTGGTTTAATTGCAAGAAGAAAAAAAAGATTCAAGGTCATCCTTCCATGTTCAAAGAATCTAGCTTTGCTCTTTCTGGGAAAGTTCATCCTTCTGACTTGGCATCGGGAGGTGCTCGTATAGTCATGTGACTCAGTCACTCCCAAGCACCCCCTCGGTTTTGACCCAGGTGAGCGTGTACGTGCTGTGCACCTTTGGCAGCGGATGCCGCAGGACGGTGTTCCCAGTGCCCGCGGCGCTGTGCAGCAGGCTGAAACCTGCCGCGTCAAGCCCACGGATGGCACTGTACCAGAAGCGCACCACCTCGGCGTCACTGCCGGCCACCTCGAAGCCGGCCCACTGCAGGTGCACTGTGAGGAGCAGCTGCTGGATTCTACCTAGGGTGCCGTCGAGAGCCCAGCTCTCCAGGACACGCCATTCTGCACTCTCCAGGTCCGCGTTGAGAAAATGAACCTGAACAGAACATGGAGGGGGGGGACAGATGGTCAGATATCTTCAGCAATCAGACACAGACACAGGCCAGGATGCAAATGCACAGATGGACACACATTATATAGCTGAGTCAATATTCATTGTAGGCACCCAGTCATGAACACATTAAGAAATTACACCATGCACAGACTAATTCGCTTGCCGATAATTGTATGATAAAGTTTTAATTGTCCAGGTACAAAATAATGAGGAAGTTAAATAATTATGAATTTTTAAAAGTAACTGCCTGGATAATCATATTTTTAGCCATCAACTGAGGTCAAACATCTGTCATGTATGAAAGGCAGAAACCAGTTGTTATTTAATGGGCAAAGATATTCCAGACTGGACTTGACTACTTTCTGCACTGAAATGAAGATGAGGTAAGGGGGAAACAATGACACCTTGTGGAAATGTTAGGCACTACCAGCTTTTAGGACTGATCGGATTCCAAGTCTCCACTGGAGGGACTGGAAGCTTGCATGTGTGAGACAGTGGACACTGTTGCCATGGAGGCTCTCTGTGGCACAGAAAGTGTTGCTGAAGCAATGGAGAGTCAGATGGTGAATTTATCACCTCTCTGTGTCCCAGGGCGTCCATGATGGCACTCAGCCTCCTGGGTGAGCCATTTCCAGGTCTGTTCTGCACCCTTTTTCGGGGCCCCCGCCAGTCAATCCAGATGAGGTGCTGATGAACCTGGCCTGAAGTAGACTCCCTCCTTGGGCTGGGGTCAAACTGGTGTACCTCACAACCCGCCCACAGCATCTTCTCCACAAAGGCTCTGTCCTTCTGGTCCATGCTGAAGAGAGCAGAACAGGTGGAGAAAGTGGAGTAACTGTCCAACAGGTTCTCACCAGCACAAATTCATTGTCTGAATGGCCTTGGCCTGGCAAAGAGATGGGAAGCTTCAACTGGTCCAAGAAATGTGTCTTCATAAATGTGCCAGTATAGGAAGACATGCCTGAAGGAGTAAGAGACGCAGGACCGCAGCTGATCCAGTGGCAGCTTCCAGCCATCCGCACACAAGGCCCATGAGCTGGCCTGGGACTCACCTGGAAGGAGCACCTGCGAACACTGCATCTTTACAGTGGGACAGAAGGCAAATGTCACTGGATCACCAATGTGTGATAGATGTACACTACATGGCCAAAAGTACGTGGACACCCCTTTTAATTAGAGAAATTGGCTTATTAAGCTACACCTATTGCTGAAACAGGTGTATAATTAAGCACACAGCCGCTCAATCACCATGAGCGAACACTGGCAGCAGAATGGGTGGTCATACAGAAGAGGGTAGTGACTTTCAACTTGGCACCATCATAGGAAGCCATGTCTCCAACGAGTCTGTTTGCCAAATTTCTGCCCTTTCAGAGGTGCTCTGGGGGGGATTCCACAAAGCAGGATTTCCTTATTATTTTTGGCTTAAGTTATCTGGCTGATGAAGAGATCTTGCTTTGTGGAATAGCCTCAAGGTCAGCCACAAGTGACGTGATCGTGAACTGGGAACACCTGGGACTACAAACTCACAGTAAGGGACCTGACCACCCAACATCAACGTCCAACCTGAATGGCAGCAAGTCCCACCAGCCAGGTCCCTGTATCTGCTGGAAGGCCTTCCCAGAAGATGGCCGTCCAACCTTATATCAATACCCTTGGTTTTGGAATGAGATACTGGATAAGCTGGAGTTCGCATACATTTGGCCTTGCAATGTATCTGGGCTCTGGTGGGTACATTGAGGTTTGGCTCATCTCCACTGAGGATCAGATTACAGGAGAAACATTACAAAAAGGCAGCAACTTCATCTATCTGTGCAAGCATATTATCTACTGAATCCAACATTCATATCTGTGGTAATTCTTTGCATTTATCAGTTTGGAAAATCAACTTGGTCATTCCTATATACGCTGTATGGAACTGCTAAAATAATGAAGATAGCAGTGAAATACAAAATTAGTCGACACAATCCAGTGTCCTGCAACCCAGACCAGAATAAGTAGTTAGAAAATGTATGGAAGGACAATGCATAGGTATTTCACACTGGTGCTGTCTGTCGAGTCCATACGCGCAGCAGAAAGACCAGTCCACCCAGTCCACCCATAAGACGGCATGGTGTCAGATTCTCAGGTGGACTTACCTGCGGTGTGGTGATGTAGGTAACAAACCGCTCCACCTCTGCCGTGAGAGAGGGACTACTGGCCGCCCAGGGCCACAGCTCCAGCTGTTGTCTGGCGCCCCCCTATGGACAGATAACATGACTGCATATTGGATTAGCACAACATGCTGTGCAAGGGGCTGAGTGCAAGTGAAGAACAATCCATAAATACACAATGAGCCTAAATGGATTTCGGACCATATGAGAGGGAATTTCTTTGAATGACTATAAAATATTTGTCCAGGTGATTAATGATATTTTTAGACAGAATCCAAATGTTAGCGTACTGTATTACCACTCTGGCCAAACCCTATGGGCCAGCATGTACAAAGAACACCCAAAATAAAAAGAACTTGACATTTCCATCCCATCTAGGCTCCCAGCTAAGAAAGTAGCCAGGGCTGAGGTTTGAGGGCCAGGCCCTAATGGAGTCTGTTTTATGAAGTTGGTATGGTGGTGCACCGATGAACAAGAGCCCCTCTGCTCCCGAACTGCACTCGGGGCCACTCAGCAAGTGCTCTGATGGCCTCTGCTCACGTTTAATATGTTACATCTGGACCAAACATGTAGCAGGGGATTCTGGGTAAAGTTAAGAGGCCACACTTGAAGGTCAAACCACAGAAAATAGAAAGTAAGTACAGCACAATAATTTAAAGTCTGGGTGCCTGAATACTTTTGGTCTGTCAGATTTTTTTTCTTTGGGGGGGCGGGGGTCATTACAGTTCAAAAAAACCAGCCATGGCAGGGTTGGAGGTTGGGACCTTTCTGTCTCCCGTGTCTGTTTCTAGCCCCCACCTGGGGGCATTCGGCGTTTTGAATACCCTGAGAATTATTCTCATTCCTACCCAACAACTGCACCCCACCCCCAACAGTACGCAGACCCCCGCCTTCCCCACCACCTACAACATGTCACCATGGAGATCACCAGCAAGAAAAAGGGGGTGGGGGAAATGACTCACTAGACAAGCCTGAGTCAGAGGATTTTCCCTGGGGGGCTGGGTGTGCACCGAGAGAGAAGCACGAAAAAGGAGAATGGGGAGAGGAGAGAAGATGGTGGGGGACACAAACTGGGTTACACCCCGGGGAAGGAGCCCCAGGAGCTGCACCTCCTCGCCACGCTGCGCCTAAGGCGCCTCTGGCTGTTCTTGTGTGGCGGCCCCGTCGGCACCTTCCCCCATCGCTCGGCACTCCACCAAGGACCAGCTCTGCTCACATTCCCAGTACATTGTTCCCAGGCTAGTCTGCGTTCCCACACTGGAGCATCAGGCACCACGCGAGCGTGCCCGCTGGCACATCCCCCATGCCGGGCTCCAGCGACGCGTACCCAGTTGCCACACCCCACCGCCATGGCACTCAAAAAGCCATCTAAATACGCTGCAGGGGCTGTGGCATCATCTGGTTGTATAAGATGCAGAAATAAAACGCCAGTATTGAGTAAAAACTGGCTAAAATCTGTAGCTTACGTGGGGGCAAAATAGAAAAGAAATTTAAACCTATATGCAACTTGACAAGTCTCAGAGACCTTAGTCTGTCTTTATACTGTGACACCACCAGTGTAGCGTATACTGAGCAACAGTTTTTCTTGATGGTATTACGATCTAACCCTTGTAGACAGATTGACCAACTTTATGTAAATAAAGTGCATTGGCAGTTGCAAATGCTGAGGTAGCCTACCGTTGCAAAATAATGAAGAAAAAGAAACTTTGCCCTTCAGATGCAATCCATTTTGGTGCGTGACATTAAACATGCTGATTTGTTATTTCGCATCTCAAGACGGATTTGCATTTATACCATATGCCTTTTACACCAAAGCGAAAGTTCATTTGCGCACTGGCCGGTTTCTCCATTTGGCGTGGAAACAGAGGGTCGCTTCGCTAGCGCTAATTTTAGTTTCAAAATACTGCCGTCTGCTGCTGTCTTTGCTGGTTTTTTAACCGACTGGTGAGACTGCTGACGACTGTGCAAGGTGAGGTCCCCATCGGCGCCCTCTGTCACAGTGCAGCTGCGCCACAAACGCTTATCGGGCGCCGGATCGCCTGTACTTCCCAGCGCCTGTTATAAATCTCTCAGTACATTCGTGTCATCACAAGGCGAGCAGTTGGGAATGTCAGTTAAAACTGCACCTCATACATTGACAGGTTAATACCAGTGTTGGGTTGTGCAAAGCTCGCCCTGTGCCTTTTGTTGTTTTATGAATGACTTTTCTGCACATATATCGACTGCTGTATGTGTCGTTTACCTGCCGTGCGGTTTCTTCGTTTCGGGCTTCATACCCGTGTGGACCGGGCGCCCTTCGGGGCCCCTCCTCCTCGTCCCAGAGCTCGGGGCCCCCGTTCTCGGCGTTCCAGGAGTTGATGCTGCCGCCCGGTAAATGCTCACTCCGGCCGCTCTCGATGCTAATTATGGTGAAGGCGAACTCCTGGGAGGAGTCGTCGCGGTGAGTCCCAGGCAATTTCACTCCGACCAAAATCTGCAGGACCAGGAGCAGTGGTATGATCAGCAGGCAGAGCTGCGGGAGAAGGCGGCGCAGACCAGTGCTGCCGGCTCGCATGGTCCTGTCGCACAGCAGACCATAGCGTTGTATCGCCTCAGATAAAGTGGTCCGCTGGAGCCTGGACGTTACCCGTGCGTGGGAGTGGGACGGCACTGTTATCTGCAACTTTCCAAACGGACACGGCGCCCCTCCTCCCTTTCCTTCCCTTCCATTCCCAGGGCAAGAGGTGAAAGAGTTACATTCTGTCAACCGGTGGGCCTGAAAGAAAGTCACCACATTGTTGGAATAACCATAACTTTGTGCCGTTTATCGCCTTCACATTATTCAGCTAAGTTTTAAGTATGATTTTTAAAAAATCCTTCAGCGCCAAATCCAGTTTGTCATACAAATCAAAATCAACGTCGACTACAGAAAGGCAATCTACCAAAAACTATGGGTGGTTCAAATCAATCAGCAGAGAAGCGCTCCACGTCGCCGCCAGGCTACCCCAGGATATGCGGGGTTAACCATAATGAGACAATTAATCAAACTACCCAGTGCCGCTTGCTGTAGCCATGCAGTGAATACGCCCATTAATACGCCTCAATCGAGCCGATGACTGCATGATCGATCTACCTTTAGGATTTTGATGTGCTCCAAAAAATGTCGTCTTAGTGAACGGAATGCTTATGCAAATACCGCAACAAATATCCGGCATTAACTGCGGAGCCAAGCTGCCGAAGTTTGACGTCTTTTTGGACCAGTCACACAGACAAACACAAGTATCTTACGGAAGCCAGAAGGAGATCATTTCCAAATAAGAGCGACCGTGCTAATTCACGGATATTGTATATATATATATACTCTATAATGTATCGTGTGTCAACTACTTTACGGCGATATGATAGTTTTGTTTAGGTGCTGTTATTGTTAATACAAAAAAAAAAATCAAAGCATTAGGCCTACCAGACAAGCAAACGTTATCTGTATTTATTTATGAGTGCCCTGGTAAGATGTTAGGCTGTGGTTAATCTGTTTATAATGTGTAGGTTAACCTGTTAAACTTTGAGGTAATCACGTAGTTTTCATTTTGCACAAGAAGAATGGAATGCGGTAAAAAAAAAAAAAAAAGTTGGCTCGGGTGTCCCCCGGATTAAGTGCTGGAGTTTCGCGGGTCAGACAGCAGGTGGCAGACTAACGTAATGGTCGCATTTAATGCGAACTGCGAAGCCGCGGGACGCCGTGGTTACTGCAGATTGTTACCGTGTAAGAATCGGTTTCAGGACTAAAACGAAGACTCAGATTAAACCTTAAATAAAAAAGAGCTTTAACATTTCAACTTTTCATGCGGTCATTCTTTTGAATACAAAAGATAACAGAACGCACAGTGATTGCTAATTATACCAATGGAAAATAAAGCAATGGGTACGATGGTAGTGCTGAAAACAGAAGAGTTCAAGGGATGCAGCAGATAGGTACCATGGCTGCTTCTCTCCACTCTCATGTCCTCGTCTGAACTCGGGCTCCGCGCGCGCTCATTATTATGTCTGACGCCAACAGAACAGAAGTGCCGCGTTCCATCTGCCTGAGCGGCGCGTTCCCGGCCAGAATACTAACGAGCGCTCGAAGTCCAAAATCACTGCCTATCTCCATGCACCTCGCCAGTGAATCAAGGCAATCAATACGCCGCCACGCAGCGGTGCCCGCGAATATGCGCGTGAACGGCACGCAGAGAGACCGGCGTCGGTACCGCTCAGCGCCCAAGACCGAAACGGAGATGTGCGCTACATAATGTCGGACTTTGCAGTTTTTACAGAAATCTCTAACATTTACTGTGCATTAACAATCTGATACAAAATAATACTGCATTTAGCTGTCAACTGGTTTAATTTGAATGACCTTAAGGTGAGTGAATGAGGTTTTTTAATCTGTCAGGTTTTATTTGTAAATTAAAGGAAACATTTTAATGTCAAACAACAGCAAGGTAAAAAGGATTGATAGATGGCTGGCTGTTAAAGTCAGTGTCGGGTTTCACGGTTTACCTTTATTTTCATCTCAAACTTCTTGATCTCAGACATCATTCGGTTCTGCAGTGAAATAGCATTTTATACATTTATCCAACTCGCTTATCCAGAGTGAGCACTTTAGCCGTGGCAGTAGAATTTTAAAAAACATATCTTTATTTCAGAGTGACTGTTCCTTGGAAGCCACAGGCTCCCTGTCCCACACTGTCCCAGCGGACTCACCCAGAGGCTACGAAGACGTTTGGTGACAGCAGTGCTAGATGCCACCTATATCCATATTCCCCTGAAGGGAAGAGCCTTTGGTAATTGCGGCGATAGACCTGCTCCTTTCATCTTTCTGAGATTCAAACGGGTTAAAGCTATATATGCATTTCCAGATTCTGGGAAAAGCTGAGAAGTACGTCAATGTTTTTCTACATCAAGACGACCTGCCCACTCTTGCTGTGTGACACAGTGATGTCGACCCCAGGTGCGTTTGGATGATCACAGACAGTAAATATTGGCTCTTATTAAACCCAGTGAAAGGGGTAGAGTCTCCATGGAGAGTTAAATAGTAAATAGCGTGAAAGGCATAGACCACCCCATCCCACCCCCCCCCCCCTTCCTCCCACCCAAAGTAATCTCAGACCAGGCATGGATTAGCAATGGTCAGAACCAAATGTGTATTTAAATATTTGCACCTCAGGGATATGATATGTAACAGACAGATACAATATTCCATCACACAAATCACCGTACAACACAGTTAGGAGACCGGGAAGAAGAAACAGAGAAAAGAGTAAAAGAAAATCAGAGAAGGAAAAGAAGAGGAGAAGGCAGTCCAGTCCACACCCTGAGATCCAAAACTCGACACTCTCATCGGACCGGAACCACGGACCCGCTCTCTCTCTCCACGCCCCGCACGAACAGGGGTATGTACACGTACACAAGTCTGATTCTTTGGGGTGAGCACATGATATTTAGTGTCTTTTTTGTTCTCTTTTAAGAAAACATACCAAACAAACGAACAAACAAAATCTACAGGGTGAGACCATGCCGTAGTTAACGTCACAGAAAGCACAGGAGAAGGGCTCGCGAGATTGGGGGGGGGGGCTGGGGGGGGTGAGAGCCAGGGCATAACCCCTCAGCCGCTGCAGGAGCTCAGTTATCTACATTAGCATACACCAGTGTCTGCCCAAACTGGTTCGAGCAGCTCAGCTCTGCACAGTAAAACGCAAAGCCTTTCAGTGCATATTTCACATTACTGTAAGAACATCACCATTTTGTTGTATTTTTTTCCCCTCCTTGCCCTTGTTTCCAAAGTCTATGTACAGATGCTGGTATCGTATGAGCGCTGTAAGAGTGTGCAGGAGCCTCGCGGGGGGAGGCATCGCTGGTTGCTAGGTGGCAGAAGCGGTTAGGGGAGGTGAGGTCGTCGATCATTCGGAGAGTGTGACTGGAGATGGTGCCGAGACTGCAAGAGGAGCACAGAGACAGCAACGGCGGTCACTAATTTTCTGCAGTTGTTTCTTTGAGTCATTAAAATGTCAGATCAGCTGCGGAGGAGAGCATAAAACTGTGTATTGACTGAAAAAAGAAAGCAGAGAGGACTGATCTGCAGGGTGACAGAGGTGGAGGGCGGGGGCTTTGACACACCTGGACTGCATCTGTGGAGACAGGCTCAGCGTCCTCATAGTTAGGGTCTTTGTGTCGATCAGATCAGACCTGTTACTCCTTTGTCATTTTTGGCTCCTCCTCTATTCTCTACTGCCCCATCTCATGCCCCCATCCCCTGTCAGGATAGTCCCCCTCCCCTAGTCACAGAGGTTATATGTGTGTCTGTGTGCGCTCTGCTCCGCGTGTGGACAGCGTGTGAAGTCACAGTCTCTGGATGCCGGGATGTGAGTGTTGTGTGCTACAAGCTGTGTGTTTATGTCCGTGTGGTGATACCGTGCGTGTGCGTGCGTGTGTGCGTCATCATTTCTTGATTGTCACTGCTGGGGCACGCTGAAGTGTGTCCATTAAGAAGAAAATCATGTGTCGACCGTTGTCACATAACATTGCCACCATTGTTAATATATTTAAAAAGTTTTTCAAGAAGTCATTCTCCTTTAAAAAAAAAGTAAAAAATCTGAAAAAGCATGAGATGGACTGCACTGGCACCTAGAAAGAGTGAAAAAAGAGAGAGAGAGAGAATACGGTCAGTTATTAAAGATTGCCTCTTCCAGCCATGAGCTTAGAATCACTCTTGGGCCATGATAACATGGACACATGAATGAACACATGAGCCGATGGCTCCTGCCTTATCAAAGATGTGCTCTCGCTGCAGTCTTACCTGCGGCCTGCTCACCCGACGGAGGCCTACAGGCTGGTGACGGTGAAGCCGTCCTCTGCAGGCTGGTCCAGCAGCTGGCACAGGACCCCGCCCCGGGCTGGTTGGGGAGGGTAGCGCTGGGGCATGGTGGGGTAATTGTCAGGGTGCAGGGTGAAGCCCATGTCCTCGGGCAGGGGGGAGGAGTCCAGGGTGACTGTAGCACAGGAGGACGAGGAGGAACCACGATGGAGAGGGACGGGGTAGGGCGAGTGCGGGGGAGGACCCACCCTGAGGCCTGAACTCCCCGCCTGGCTCAGCTCTCTTTTGTCAGTCCGTCCGTGGGGGGGCAGAGTGGCACCAGAGGGGCGCTCAGAGTCATAGCTCTGTGGGCTGCTGGCCAGTGACCCACCCTGGCCATACCAGCAGGGGGAGCCACAGTAGCTGGGAGAGTCATAATGCTGGAAGTCCTTGCTGGGGGCCCGGTGAGGGCTCTGGGCCGCACTGCAGGAGGATAGGAGCCGGGGAGTAGGGGAGCAACTGGGTGAGAATGTTCGCGGAGGTACGGAGTAGGCGGGGGGTGGTGCCGGCTTCGGGTAGGGCTTCAGCGCCTCGGGACAAGGGGACAAGGAAGCCGTCTCTCCTGGGAAGAGCTGGGAGAAACGCTCATCAGAGGACGGGGTGGATGGGTGGACGGAGTAGGGGCTAGAGTATTCACAGGCATCCATCCCGAAGCCCTGCGTCTGCGAGGGCAGTGGTGACAGGCTGCTGCTGTCTCCACTGTAGTAGTCCAGCGTCTCCTGGAACAGTGCTGTCCCGCCAGGCTGCGCTGCCGGTGTGGGGGGCTTCTGCACTTTTGGCTTCCCCGATGGGGCTCTTTCACGCTGGCAGGAAGAGAAGCCGCCCCTGCCTCGCGTCCCACGAGGGGCCCGAGCTGCCATCGGGCTGCGCTTGGGCCCCGGGCCAGGTGAAGAGGAGCTGGAGGGTGACGCTGGTGGGAAATTCAGCGCACAGCCCTCTCGGTCTGCCTGTGACTCTGTGCGTTTCCGCCGTCCCCGGCCTGGTTTTGTGCCACCCTGGAATAGCACACTCTGGCTCCAGTTGTAGGAGGGTCCTGCAGAGTTCTCATGCCAGTCCAGCATGAGTTTCTCTAGGCTGGACAAACTGGACTGGCCCTCAGCTGCAGGCAGGGTGTCCCGTGGACGGTACCCACTAGCCCCTCCTCCCATGCTGGCACCGGTGGGCCCCAGGTGTGAAGAGTCAGATGAGGACTCGGAGAGCGTCTCAGAGAAGGACCTCTGTTTTGCCTTTTGTGGTGTATAGTTTGAAATATCCAAGATGTCTTTGGACTCGTTGGTGCCACCGGTGCAGTAGTCACTGTAGGCGTGGTATTGGTGGGGCCCAAAGCTGTCAGGACCCCAGCCTTGGTAACTCTGTCTATATCCCCACTGAGAGGAGGGATACTGCTTGCAGCTGTCTGGGGGCGACGAAGAAGAGAAAGGACTCGTCTTTGCCATTGTCATGTAACTGCCACCAGGAGAGGCAGGCCCAGTCATGTGCCCAGACTCCCCACGTAATAAGGCAGAATGAGCTGACCCGGGGTAGCCGCCATAGCCTCGTTTGACAGGCGTCTGAGATGGCTGAAAGCCAGAGTAGCCCATGTGACACTGGCCAGCGGGGGAGGTTGAGGGACCTTTGCCCATCCCTGCACCGTAGGGAAAGCTGCAGTCACTTAGCCTCTGCTGCTGCGGCAGTGATGCGGTGCCACTGCCTGTGGACTGCTGACCACTGCCATAGCCGGAGGGGAATGAGGAGAAGCCTGAAGAGGAAGGGTGCGGCGAGCTGGGGGAGCGAGACAGTGAAAGGGCCGGGGGCATGGATTTTGGAAAGGAGTTAGTTGGGGAGGTCTCTGCCATACTGAACCCATACGGGGGGCGGGCCGCTGTGCTGGGTTGGCTCTGAAGCGGGCTGTCACTGGCGGGGCTGTGGCTTTTCAGTGCCTTTTTGGGGAAGGCAGGAGACCAGCGCTGACCCTGCCCGGGACTGCCAGACTCATATCCTGGGGTCAGTTTGCGGGAGTCTGTGCGAGAGGCGGGGCTAGACATGGAAATGTCCAGCAGGTCCGAGGAATCATCAGAGTCCAAGAGAGACCGAAAATACCCTGCAAAGAGCCCCTGGGCTTCCTCGCCCCCTCCACTTGCCCCTCGATTAGGGTAAAACCCTTTGCCCATATCGCAGGGAGGAAAGCGACCACGGGGGGACGGGCATCCCTGATAATTTGTGCTCCGATCCCTGTCACTGGGGATCTCCTGCCCCCCTCCTTTCCCCCCCCAGCTCCCCCCGTTGGACCACTCCTGCTCCTGCTGACCTTGCTTCAGCACCCCATTCTTGCGCGGCCGGCGCTTGCGGACTCCCTTTTCCCCAGGTGCCAGGCTGCCCGGGTCCATCCCCAAGAAAGCAGCTCTGCTCAGGCCAGCCGCTACCCCCTTACCCCGTTTACGGGGCTGCCCGGGCTCAGCGGGAGGCACTTTCCGCTTCTTACCAATGGTTTCAAAGAAATCACTGAAGGAGCTCTTGAAGGCCTCGCCAGAGCCAGCTGCCCCACCACCCCGGCCACCCATGCAGCCAGCCCGTCCCCCCCTGCGGCGGAAGCCGGTGAGCCTGTGCAGCAGTGTGGAGATACCCGGGTTCTCTGGGGGCGTGTGAAAGGACTCAGGCTCGCTGGGTGTCCAGCAGCGAGGCGGAGAGCAGCGCCCTGTGGCCGGGGGCTGCCTGTTCAGAAAGGCCAGCTTGGAGAGCACGTCTCCATATTCCATTTTGACGTCATTGGTGTCAGCTACGTACGAAGGCTGAGGGGAGGGCAGCTTGACTCTCCGTCGCCGGCGTGGTTTCTTGGGCTCCCCGGAGAGCGCAGTGTTGACTCGTGCCTCACGCAGATCTGGCTGCCCCGGCACGATTTGCTTCGGAGGTCGCCCACGCCGGCGCTTTAGGATGACGGGAAGTTCCCCAGGGGGGAACATGACCATCACGCTCTTGCCATTGTTCTTCATCTTTAGCAGGGCAGTTGGCTCACGGGGAGCCCCTGCCGCACCATCACCCATGCCTTGCCCTTCTCCGCCTTCCCCTCCAGGCCCCCCACTGCCATCTGGTCCCACTGGCAAACTGGGCGGCTCCAGGGAGGAGATTTTGTAGCTCTTCTGTCGCCGGCTGAGATTGATGGGAATGCGGGCCACCTTCACCACGATTTTGCGCATGCCCACACAGCGACCCCGGCGACGGCCCCGGCAGGACAGGGGTCCTGTGGCTTGGACAGGCTCCAGTGTCTCAGCACAGAATTCTATGCTGTGGTGAGACATGGATAAAAGATCACCAGACATGTTGGCCTCGTTGGGCTGATAGGGCTCGCCCCTGCCACTGAACCCTGGGCCTTCTACTCTACAGCCCCTGTCACTTTCTCCTGCTCCATCACCCTCTCTTTCCTCCTTCTTACCCTCGTCTTCCATCGTCCGACGCAAACGGGATGATTTGCGCAGTCGGCAGGGGAAACGTGGCCGCCCTGAGCTGCGCAGTGCATACTTCCTCTCACCCTCAACTGGGGTTGGAATGATGGGAGGTGCTTGTATGGGGGATGGCATCAGAACTGGGGCAGATGCGGCAGGGCTTAGTGGGGGCTCGGGGTCTGGCTCCCTTTGGTGGGGGCTAAGAGGACTGGCTGGGCAGTAATGAGGGGTACACGGCTGGATGGAGGCTGTGCAGATGTCGGACTGAGCAGCTCCCGTAAGAGCCAATGGGGACATGGAAGCCAGTTGGTCTGTCACAGAGTCGGTCTCCACCTCCATCCGGAGGTCTGGGTGTGCTTGCGGTAAGGTGCCCAACTGCTGGTGCATCTGCAGGAGCTCTGGCTGGGGCTTGCCATGTTCCTCCTGCCCTTCCTCATCCAGGGGCTCTGGCTGCCGGCGTCTTCTTGCCCCGATGCGGGGCCGTTTGTGCAGCCGGTCCTCGGGGCTGCGCAGCCCGTTAGCGAGTGACGGGGAGGAGAAGAAGCTGTAGTGGATGGAAGCCCCCGAACCAGCCCCTGGGGGAGGTGTCCCTGCGCTCCCAGCATGCCCCTCGTGGCTCTCCCAAGGCGCTGGAGTCTCCAGTTCCAGGCAGTCTTCCTCGGCCAGGGCCCCGCACCCAAGGCGCACGCCCCCCGAGCGTAGCCGCCCCGACAGCCGGCTCATGGGCGTGTCACTGTCACCGACCACCACCCCGGGACACCGTGGGCTGCTCAGGACCCCAACTCAACCTTGTAGCGCCTTGTACTGTTCTGGGGGTCTGCGGTCTCACTGACTGCTTCCTCACTCTCTGTGACCGTGCCTTCGTCCTGTAACCTACTGTCCTACTAAGCGTTCTCCTGTCTGTGCTGCCCAGCTGAACGACTCGATCTTGCCGTTCCTCTTGAATGTGTCTCGGCTGGTTCCTCGATCTTCCTCCTGAGCAGGGAAGGCCCAGGGGAAATGGCCGCACGCCTCCTCAGGCTCCTGCTAATGCCCGGACTCTGCGGAGTCTAGCGAGCGAAAACGTGGATCTGCGTGTGCAAGCAAAGAGAGAATAAGTCAGACTTGCTCTCAGAGAGGGCGAGGACCAGAACGCACATATCAGTAACGAGTGTGACTGGCACAGGCTAAGGCAACAATCGACATACCAAGAATATTCACACGCTCGCATAACTTATTTTTCAGTTTTTATTACACAATGTTTGACGTGATGATGACATCACTGGACGAATGTCATGCACTTGTAGAGCATGATGCAGGTGCCAGTCTCACAGCTGCAGGAGAATTCTTCAGGAGGGCTTACCTCGTCCCTTACGGTGGCTGCCATTGTACTGGATGCTCCTGGGGACAAGGGCAACACAATAAGCCACATGCTGTACATTTCTCACAGGAGACACAAGTACAAGTCATTCCAGTAAAAACACAATGATACGCTAACAAAACGGCAACGACAGATGCATTGACAAGGGATATCTTTGTAGTAACTCTTTTGTGCATGTGACAGAGATACGGCAAACGGTTGGGTAAATATTTTGCACACTGGGCTTTGAGACGGCTATAAGCTTGATTATCACTTCTGGATCCATATTACTTCGAAAATCATCTATAATCTTTAGTTTGTACCCTGTGCTGTAAAAATATGATAAATTATGTAGGATTCAGAATACTGAAATCAAATTATACCTATGAGCATCTTTCCTCTGATGTTGACATACCATGTCAAATATTAATTTCTGGAGTTCAAATTTGACAAAAAAAAAAAAATTACTATGTATAACAGCTTGATCTGGAATTGCATTCAAATGAGTGCTGTCTCTGCTGGCTTTGCCACAAACTCCCTCCCCATTTCTGTCACAATCCTCCCAGTCATTAATTACTATGGGATTGACTCACTGCTGTCATGTGACCAGGTGACCAATTGGCTCTGACTATATAAAAGTCAACAGCTGATGACCAACTTGAATACGTTTTGGGTCATACAGGCCATGTAGTCATGTGATGTTTCACACCTCTCTGAGGGAAGTGGAAAGTGGAGTCACACAGATATGCAGGAAAGCAATAATCGTGTGTCCCACAGATAAAACAATGAAGCAGGGTAAACTGGACTGCTTGCAACAAGCTAGGTAGCATCAACAGGGGTCACACGGCAGAGAATAAAACACCCAAACAAACAAGGAATTGCTCTGAAATCTAAGAACGTCTTGGGGAACATTCAGAAAGGACCTGCCGTGGGGTGAAACTGCAACTCTCAGCTTCTGTGAGATGCATCAGACGCTGAGGTGTTAGAAGCTACCAGTGACACTGAAATAAACCAAGGCATCAGCTCTCGACTGCAGATGCTGAAGCAGAATCGAGTCAATTAGCCTCCGCAAATGAAAGCTTAGAGGATGAAGTGTTTGTGTCTCACCTGCTGAAAGAGCTGTCTCTACTCACATCTTAGTGTTTGCCATTAACCAGCAATGGCTACCGGCCTTAGAACCATCAAGTATCAATCCATCTTCTATAACGGGTGACATACAACAACGACTGGAATTTACCTCAAGAGGTTCAGGGCGTAGAGTAGAGGAATGGCTTGGACAGTCTGTCCCTGACCAATATGTAAAATACCACAAAATTTCATTTATCAATATTCTGAAACCTTGAACTTCACTCAAAGTCTGAGTGTTCAACCGACTCGGCACCCTTGACATCTATACATACAAATAAGGCAGACCAATGGCTAAATATTCAAATTCTTTTTTTGATGTGCTCAAAAGTATTTTCTGGCTGTATGAACATGTCTGACTCAATAAATTAGATTTCACGGTACACTTATTTGTAATTTGCCTAAATCTGTTGTTTTACAAACACTTAAAGCTAACTGACATATCACATTTTCCTTCTTGGAAATGCACCACCTGTTTCCCAGATTGAGAATCCCTTCCTCCTAATGCAACAAGAAGGTGATCTCTCCTGGCCAATGCTGGAAAACGCAATTTCATTGATGATGGCAATTTGCTCTAGCAAATATCTATGGTCCACTGGCAATTCCACCGCAGCTCAAACTGCATCAAACACATCCTGGCTCTCATCGATATGCTCATCTGACCTCTATTTAAATGTAAGCTACCAGCGCCAGACATACTTGGATAACAGATTGTCACGAAAGAGTAAAATATTAAGTAGATTATAATAAATACTCGTGTATTAATATCATCTATTATAAAGATTACGCACCAGACACTCTTAGTTATGTAAGGCAATGCTCACGAGACACTGCTTCAAGTCTTAATTTGTCGTAGACAAACTGTGAAAACATTTCCAAAAGCGTATGATCTACCTGTCACCTGTGTCTCCGAAGAGCAGCAGAGTGGCTAATTAAACACACACTGAGCCCGGTGCAGGTGGCTCCGGCCCAGAATGGTGGACGTCCTCGCAGATGCTCCTGAGCGCATCCTTGGAGCGGCCCTCTGTGCTGCTGACAGCGGAGCCAGCGTGCGCCATAAAAGCGCCGCGCCTTTGTAATCCCTGCCATGCTACCTAGTAACAGTCTTAGCAACAAGGGAGGGAAGTACAGCCAGCTACAGCAGGGGTGGCAGATCTTAATGGCGCAGAGGCACGGAATGTGCTGTTTTTGGGTTACTGAATAAATTATTTGATAGCAGGGCACCCCGTCCTGTGTTCAGGCATCCACCCGGTGGCAATCCAAGTCCGCAGGAGCAGGGGGGGTGTGCCTGGGGTCACATTGTGGGGACGCAGTACAGCTCACAGGAAGACGTGGGGGGAGGGAGCACGCTGGCCTCACACCTTCAAGGGTGGGGGCTCTGAATCCCGCTTAGGGTGCGTGTTCCTTCCAAGAGTACAGAATGATGTGGTTCACTGAACTGGTGTGTCTGAAGTGAGTGGCCGCAGTGACTGTAGGCTGCAGGGTAGGGGAAATTGGCAAGCCGTTTTAGCTTTAATTAATTTCTAGAGGATATCACAAATTCAATTCAACTAGATAGAATGCAAATTCCTCATACCACAAATTCAATTCAACTAGATAGAATGCAAATTCTTGATACAGTATCAGAAATTCAATTGGATTTTCATCTAGCTATAATTGAATTCCTGATATCAGGATTTAGCATTTTAACTAGTTAAAATTTCAACTCCCACTGAAATAAACGAGAAAAGTGTTTTGAATCTTACTAGCCAAAATAGAATTTCCGATATCAAACACTGGCACTTTAACTAGTCAAAGCTGAATTCCTGATATCAAGAATTTGCAATCTAACAAGTTAGAAGTGAATTCGCAATATCCTATAGAAATTAAAGGTAAAATGGCTGGCTGTAGCGGACTGGCATCACATTGCCTCTTGTGTCCTGTGCTGCCTGGGATAGACTGACCCCTGCGACCCCCCCCCCCCATAAGCAATTATGGAAAATGGAGAGGTGTATTATCATTCCCTCAGCTGAAATCGGCGGTTTGGAGGCAGAGGGATGGTTAGGGGTGCGCAGAAATTCCAGATAACTACTGTCTGAACACTCTTTTAAGAGCAATACATCACCTATAGCTTGCATGCAGACCCTCTGTATGTATTACAGGAAAGCTAGATGATTGTCACACCCCCTGCTGGCTGATGCATGTATTAAAAGGCGCTATCCCCAGCCTGCTGCTATGTGTTTTGCGTGTGCGGGTCTGAGTAAAATAACTGGGATGGGAAAGTTCGTTTAGGTGGCGCCGTACTAAAGCAGCTGGATGTGAGACCAAAGGAATAATTCCCAGGAGAAGCGTGTCAACAACGAAAGCAGTCATCTCTACAGATGAGCTTATACTTATAATTAAACGTTTAAGTGATCGAGATTTAAAAAGCATAAGGAAGCTATAATTTAAATAAAGATCTTCAGTTTTTCTAATGGCGCCACTTGATCCAGGAATCGCATTTCAGGTCACCTAGTGTCTGATTAATTTTCCGAACGTGTGTGTGTAGGTGTGGAAAGTAAACAGTCACACTGCTTTATGATTAAATACCAGTGTGTCATTCTAGGAGAGTGTGTGTGCTGTCATGGGGAGCCATGCAGGTGTTTCCTCAGCGCTGTCTTTGTTTGAGCACTTCGCACATATATTTTATTGTAAATAAAAGACACTCACAGTCTGCCTCCTGTAGCTCAGTCAGTACAGCATTGAACTAATGATGCTAAAGGTTGTGGGTTCTAATCCCAAAGAAGCCACACAAATCGTAACCTTTCTACTCTAAAGGCAGCAGGTTAACTGAAGCTTTGGGTTTTTACTGGGCTGGGGCGTGCAGGGCTCCGGGAGGAGGGACTCTAAAATGCAACGCACGGCCCATAAAGGGGAGTCAGCGCTGTCCCATCAGCGCAGTTTTGGAGGGAGACACTCCCTGGTCATTTCCACATGGGTCACCCTTCTCCCCACTGTCGCTAAATACCCCTGCTTCAGGAGAGAGAAAAAATTGTTGAAAAATTAGACTATTATTTACCTAGTTATTTTGTCACTACTGGGAAACTTAATCACTGTTTTCATGTCTATGTAAATTCCCCATCTGTTTAGCCAACACTTGCTCCCCAGCACATCCATTGTAGAGACTGATAGCGCCGCAGAAGACCTCGTGCATTTCAGCTAAAGGGGCTTCTAGAAATTTCAGCCATCTTAACAGTTTTATGTTCTTTGTTTATTTATACATTTAATCATCCAGTGCCAGTAAGCACAGACTGAGCGTAGAATGCATTGTTTTCAAAAGTGAAGAGCACACTGAGGTTTCATTCATTCAGTCTTTGGAACCATTTATACTGAAGCTGAGATGTTAGATCTGTTTGCTTGCCAGTTCTAACACCCCCAACCCCCCCAAATATACATTTGACTCAGTCTTTGATGGGAGCCAGTTGTTTGCCGTTCAAGCTGTTTGCGGGCTCGCTGGGACATTTGGTCACATGTCTTCGCGCTGAGTGAAGATGTCTAATGCGAGAGGCCGTATTTCGCAGCGCGCACGTCTGTCAGCCACATAAACAAGGAACCCGAGGTCACATGACCGACGCCACGTCCAGATGCATATATACAAACCCACCCTTAGCCATTCGTTAAGATGCAGCGAAAGCGGAGTACATTTTCGGGGGAAGCGTGTGCTATCGGGGAGGATGCTGGGAATTCGGAACACCTCAGGAATTAAGGAATTGAGGGAGTTGGAAGCTGGGAAGGAAAGAGTCCCAGCGAAAGGTGGGAAGCGAGTCACTGAGTCACGTGCCGTCAACATTCAGCTTCAGCAGGGGGGGCAGCCCAGTGTACATTTAAATATATAAACTACAGCATTTTAACCTCTAATTACTCAGTGGCTAATGAGGTTTGGCCACCAGGGGGCAGCAAGAAGACTTTGACTAAGGAGCGCACTGGGAATCGTGTGCCGGTGCTGATGGAAGGGCTTAGTGAGTGCACAGGTGATGAGGATAAACCTAAAACGTGGAGGTCAACAGCACAAGCAGCCAAAGGGCGAGAAAAAGCCAAGCCAACAGGTTTGCCGGGTGTAAAATCCACGGCGTCCCCCCCCAAGCTGCCCTGGCGCCTGTGCCCCGCACCAGAGAGCCGGCCCACACCCCAGCACTGACATTCCTCAGTTCTGTTTTTTTATCCGTATAAGTCTTCCTCACGCAGTGCCAAGTCAGACGCGTCTGCAGCAGCACGCCGCATGCACACGCATACCGACACATATGCTTGCACGCATGCATATTCATAGCACATGCACACGCATGCTGTTTCAGCTGAGGACTGTCTAGAAAGCTCTTCTGTACCCCCTCCCCCCCTTTCCTGTCGCCCACGGTAACTGATCCTGTGATGTCACTCTGCCACAGCCGTGTCACATGACTGCTGCCCACCGACAGACAGCTGGCAGCAGCCGGGCACCCTGTAGTGAGCCAGGAGTGATCAGCCCGTGGCTCTGCGCCCCCCTCCCCCTCCTCCTCTCTCTCTCGCTCTCCCTAACCCTCCCCCCCCTCCCCCCTCTCCCCCACATGCTGTT
>JAODKE010000051.1:16070814-16081525 GCA_026779605.1 Mormyrus hasselquistii
TTCTGGGTTTTTGTGCTCTTGTTGTTTTTGCTTTGGTGGGGGGGCGGGGAGGGCTGGGGGGGGGGGGGGGTGGGGGCCCGGGCGCGCACCCAGGGGGCCCCCGGGGGGGGGGGGGGGGGGGGGGGGCAGTACCTCTCCGCCTGGCCCGTTTGTTTAGCTCATTCCGAAATGGGCTGCCCAGCTTGGGTGTTGTTAATTAGCCCGTCAAATAATCGCCCCGCCGAGAGTGACGGTGTCTTTCCCTGCCCCCCACTGGAAACTAGAGCGAGGGGGTATGTAAATTCTGTTTCACTTGTTTTATTTTAAATGAAAACAGCGTCGGGCCCACAGACCCACTTGGGGGTGTCCCCCCCCCACATGCTGTTTCCCATCCTCCTGCACATTTTCCATTCTACCCGCATTCACACAAACACAGACACCAGCACACGCGCGTGAACACACTCACATGCGAATACTGAGCCCCGTGTAAAGACGAACCCGCCCATCCACTGAGCAAAGTACAGGCACCCCCCCACAGCTGTGGTCTGCCCATGAGTGAGCGTGTGCAAGTGTACGGAGGGGGGGGGGTGGCTCTGGGGCTGAGTAACGTTGGGTAAGCAGGGGCCATCCTGTGCTCTTCCCAGAAACACTGGCCACCAGATATGTGGAGCAGAAAAAGAGAGAGGGAGGAGTCAGGACAAAGGGGGAGAGATGCGGGTCAGTGTGGAAGGAGAGAACAGGAGGTGGAGGCAGGGCAACGAAGGGGGAGGAGTCTGGGAGAGGGAGAGGAGGTCAGTCGATAGGGAGAAGGAGAGCCAGAGCAATGGGACGGGTTCAAAGTTGGAGAGGAGTCTGGGAAAAAGAGGAGGCGAAATGAAAATATGTAAGTGAGAGGATTAAAGAAGATAGAAGATTCTGGAGAAGTACCACGTGTATGGTTGTCAAGAGGACCAGTTAGCTGGTGATCACCCAGTGGGTACTGGGTAGACCCAGTACAGCACGAAGTAACAGCACTGGGGAGTCAGCAGCTACAAAAACAGGGCTCTCTGAGCCATAGGCAGGCGGGGGGGGGGTTATTTTATTTAAAAAATAAAATAAAGGGTGGGAGATGACATAGGGATCTGGCTGTGGGAGGGGTTAGGTCAGATTTGGCAAACAAACGAAGGAGCTGAAATAGGATGGTCTCATCCGGGTAACAGGACAACTGCATATCTGTTACGGCACGACGCCCCCAGCTGGCCTCTCGGTGAATGGCAATGTGACAAACATGTACAAGGAGCAATGCCCCTCCAATCTGTGCTGCATTTTTTTGTGCTGTAAGTTTTATTTATTGGCTCCTTAGAAGTTTTTAGTTTTATTAAGACAATAAAATCTTTGTTGGTGATACGGAGAATTTGCAGACTTCACCTATCTGAATATAAGGCCTCCCGGCTGGGGCACCTCTGTCTGTGATCCTGGGGGGGCCACCAGGTAAAGGAAGACTGATGTGAATGACGTCACCGGATGTACAAGCACATGTTAATGTCCAGTTCGAGGGTACAACACACCTTTCCCTTCACATTCTTCAAATTCCCACCTGGGACCTAAACAAACAGCCAACCGGGTTTCGTGTGCCTGAGACCGGCCCCCGCTCCACAGCGAAACCACTAAAAACCCCCGAAAGAGCCCGACTTCCTGACACAGCCCCGGGCTCATGTGCTGGCACGTCCCCTCCTGCTCAGTCTGCTCCCAGAGGACAAAGTCCTCGCTGCTGTTCTCGGAACGTCTCAGAACCTGGCAGACACACAAACTGCCCGAAACTTTGTTCTGAAAGAAAAAGATGCGAAGAGCAGCCAGTCAGACATCTGTGTCGCCGAGCTCACGTTAACAGGCATGATCCTCATAAACAGACACACACACGCGGATGAAGTGCTGCGTACAGCCATCAGCATCCAGCGTCACGGCACTGACATGCGGCACCGCCTAGCAAAGCCAACAGGAGAGAGCGAAGGCATGAAACAGCGACACAAGAAACAAGCTGGTTCTTCTGGAAAAAGCAGTATGAAAATGACCATGACATACAGTGGAAAATATGTTATAATGTCTACATAACAACATATACCGTACATGTCAGAGGCTACTGTATATTCAAAGATGAGTAATTTGGTGTAAGACGTATAAAGCTCAGATAAAACAATGCTGATATTTTCTTTATATTTTGCAGTATATTTTGCATGAATTAACTAAGCAGGTTTAAAATTCATAATGGATGCATCCTATAATCTATTTACAGAATTGAGCTAATGTTCTATGGTTCAGCAGTGCGTGCAGCACTTGGCCATGCAGCAGGACGGTCAGAGGAGGAGAACGCTGCGCGTGAGACTGAACTGCGCTTTCTGGTTCTGCTGTGGTCAGTGTGAGAATGCAACCCAATCCATCAAAGGCGGCCTGCCCACTCGGACACATGGTCCTCATTATCCGCACTGGACGGCAGAGAGGGAGAGAGACGGAGTGAGAGGAAGGGAAGGGAAGAGGCGATGGGGAAAAGAGAAGAGAGAGGGAGAGAGAAAGAAAGAGGAAGAGAGGAAGAGGCCGCAGGGAGGCAGAGAGAAGCAGAACCATGTGCAGCAGGGTCGGAGACAAGCCACCTTTGCATTCCTGAATTTAATAATGCATGAGGGAGAAACACAGTCACACTCACACCCGCATGCACACTCACACCAGCATACACACTCACACCCGCATGCACACTCACACCCGCATGCACACTCACACCCGCATACACACTCACACCCGCATGCACACTCACACCCGCATGTATTCACATTCTCATGTACACACACCCGGATGTACACTCACATCTGCATGCACATTTACACCCATGTACATATTCACACTCACACCTGCATGCACACGCACATTCACATCCACGACTACACCTGCATACACACTCAAACAACAGCACACACTCACACCCACATGCGCACAACTGGTTTTAAAAATCTCCCTCAAAATCTGTTTTTCAGTAAGTAATACATCCCCAGAAAGGTCCTGTCAGCATCTCGACACACACACTCACAAACACACACCCTCACATAGAGAAAAACAGTCAGAAAATATTGGCTAATTCATGCTTATAACACTGGTTGACAATTAACTGTCATTGTAAAGTAATTCCTCCTGTTTTTACTTTTAATTGTTCTTGAAATGCAGAAGCACCTAAACTTGGGAAATTAGTGGACACGTCCCCACATTTATTCTGATCTTTGTGAGGACAGGAGCACACTGATCCCCTCGAGCAGGATGTCGTGCCCCTCCGCCCTCGCAATGGCTCACCATTAGATCAGAGGTAAATAAGGCTTCGGGTGAAGGCAACGTGAATGGAGCCCCCAATGCCCAAAGGCAGTGGGTTGTGTCTGACCGCCTGAGCAGGTTTGTGAGGAGGAGCCAAGATGGGTGACGAAGAGGAGCTGGATGATGAAGAGGAGCTGGATGATGAAGAGGAGCTGGATGATGAAGAGGAGCCAGCTGAATGCTATGCAGTGGGTTATGGCAGGGGGGGGCAGTGAAGGATGTCAAGAGCAAAGCATGTTTTCTCTGGTGGGGGGGGGGGGGGGGGAATTGTACTTTGTGTCTCCTGAGGTCCTTCATTGCCCTGGGGTTATAGAGACCACCAGGACTCCCCCCTCCCCAAATTATTGTCCATGTCAATAAAACAGCTGGAATTTCAGGGGTGGAGGAGCAGCTCTGGGCTGTTCCCCCCCCCCACTCCCACCCTCCCTCTCAGAAGGCTGACACTGCTACTCTTTAATTAATAACATTCATTAATTAAGCATCAGTTTGACATGAACGCAAGAGGAGACAGGAGCGGACGGAACTTCAGAATGCTGCTTAATTACAGAGTCCTCCTCTAGCAGGGAACAGACAGACACACGCGCTGATACACACACATGCTCATACACACACGCATGCAGGCTCTCACACATCCGCAATCCTCCAAAGACAAACTCACACAAGGCAGTGCCGCGTATCAGAATGGCAGCTGAAATTATGGAAAAAAATACAATTTTTAAAATCATTTATTTGATAAATCCCTCCTCTATTTATTCCTTACAGTACTACCCATCTCCCGTGAACTCAAAGTTAACATCTTGTGGGCCAGAAACATCCCACTACTCTAAAACCAGCCATTTTCACAAACCTGCCAGCCTGAGCCAATCACAGAAGGACCACTCCAAAACCAGCCAATCCCACAAATTTGCCAATCTGAGCCAATCACAGGCATCCACCTGCTCAGCGCTGCCTCTCAGGCTTCAGCGGTCACTCACCACAACAACCCACAGCCACAGCGCGGCGAAGGTCGAGTCCCCCGGGAAGTACAGCGCCCTCTTCCTGTCGGTTTGATGGATATCATTCTGAGACACCCCCTGATTTCTTTGTCACAAGGGACTGAATTCGAAACATTTTCCAATATATCTGAAATAGATACACCGTACTGCAGATTAATAAGGCCAACAAACAGGTTGATAAGTGTTTGGACAGTAGAACGAGTACAGACTGGATTTTGATGTACAAACAGGATTAAATTAATAACCTGTAGGGATACGCTGATGTGTTTGTACGCCCAGTGGCCTCTGCAGCTGGGGGACACACACGTGTAACGGTGCCATACATCACCCGTCCTGTGACATACTGCTTTAGCTGGAGCCTCCTGTCTGAGGAGGCATGTCCCCAAGCCTGGGCTCCTTTCAGCTCCTCCTCCGCCTCCCCCCACTGGCTCCTCCCCATCACGGTCGCCCACCTGGTCAGCTTAAGCCCCAGGGTGTGTGGCTTTCCCTGGCCCCCCCCCCCCCCACCATATATAGTAGAGCTGTGTTTCCATGGGTGAGGGGGCGGTGAGTAATGTGGAGTTTGCATGTGTCGTGCGCGTGGCGTGTGTGTGTCATGCATGTGTCATGCGTGTGGCGTGCGTGTGGTGTGCGTGTGGCGTGCGTGTGGCAGGCGTGTGGCATGGTGATCTTATCTGTTACATATCTATATATTAACTGAGCTGGACCTATTACCAGGAATTCAAATCCACCCCCATCCTTAAATGCGCCCCCCCCCTCACTTGGACCTACCAGAGTCTTTAGTGCAAGGTGATCATGCAGCCATCATCTGCTCAGCAAATGGATAATGCAGGCATCCCGGTAGATGGAGCTAAAGGCGGGGGCTGTCCCCCCCTCCCCCCAATACCGGGTGCCTCGAACCCATTTCGCACTGCAAATCGGCAGCATTCCTCGGATCTCCCCATCAAGGCCCACTTCGTGCATCTCTGACTGCCTTCCGTCCAACACCCCGCTCAGTTCCCATGAGCCTCTCTGGGTTTTAAGTCGACGGCTCCCTTTGAATCCAGAGCGTGAGGAAACGGTGAAACCGGGAGGATGGGGAGCTGCTGGCTGGGGCTCAGGCAGGAGGCCGTCACTCTCCCACCAGGAGATACAGAAAACACAGATAGTGCGTCTTATTACTCACAGGAACATACGGAAATTTGTTAAGAGCTGATTGCGAACAGGGCGACGGCAGGAACATCCTGTGCAAGGATTGTGAATTTGGTAGCACTTCCCGGAAACTGCGGGCCTATCGAGAGGACATGTACAGGGCTGTCTCCTGCTACAGACACATGGGCGCCCCCTACTGACATGCTGCTCTGATTACCACTGCAGTCGCCACAGTGCTGTCCCTCATACAGGCCAACGGCGCCCCCATCAGCTACAATCACTATCGTTACAACAGAACATCAGGCTGTTTTGATCAGGCGATAGGACGGTCCAGAGATGCTTCATGCACACACACTGGATCCGTGCGTGTGTGTGTCTGTGTGTCAGGTCCTCAGTGGGTGTTGTATGAACGGCACCGACTGGGTTCTAAGAGGAGCATGGCTGTTGCTAAGATACAGACAGCACCAGAGACTGTGTGTGTAAGAGAGACAGAGAGAGAGAGAATCATAGGAAGAGGGAGAAAGTGAGTGAGTGAGTGAGTCACAGGAAGAGGGAAAGAGTGAGAGAGAGAATCACAGGAAGAGGGAAAGAGTGAGAGAGAGAATCACAGGAAGAGGGAGAGAGTGAATGACTGTGTGAGAGAGGGTATCACAGGAAGAGGGAAAGAGTGAGTGAGCGAGAGAGCGAGAGAGAGAATCACAGGAAGAGGGAGAGAGTGAGTGAGTGAGAGAGAGGGTATCACAGGAAGAGGGAAAGAGTGAGTGAGTGAGCGAGAGAGAGAGAGAGACAGACAGACACAGAGAATTACAGAAAGAGGGAGAGAGGGAGTGAGTGAGAGAGAGACAGAGAGAGAGAGGACGGGGGGGAGAGGGAGGGAGAACTGGGTCACACTGTCCATAGAGACACTCGATGACACTCTGCAGAAACGCAGCTGTCATAGAGGCTCAGCCGCCAGCCCCAGCTGCACAGAGCACCCCTCCCCCTACACACACTCAGACGGACACACACACTCACATATACACTGACACACACAGACCAACACACATCGAGACACACACGCACGCACACACACACACACACAGACACACATCGATACACACACTCAGACAGACACACACTCACACAGACACACACCAACACACACACACACAGACAAACACACACCGACACACACACCGATACACACACTCAGACAGACACACACACACACCTGTCCACATAAACACACACACACAGACCTGCACTCTTTGTAGGGGATGTTCATTCATTTCTATGGCCAATACCGTAATTCCAACAATGACACCCTTAACCCATAAGTAACAAAACAAGTTACAAGACTTTTGGCATTTTAAGTGTTGTGATTGCAGTCACAGATTTTAATAAAACTGAATTCCCCCAAAAACAACAGGTATTTATCACAATATGGGACCCCCCCCCCATACACACACATACGCAGACACACATTCTTTACTTGTGAAGTTACGTTTTCTCTTCAGGTTTCATTATTAGAATAGTAGCAGTTTTTTTTCCAACAAAACACCTTCATTCACTTTCCAAGTCTCTGGAGCTGTGTGCCATTCATGTGTGTGTCATCAGTTCCCAGCACCTCCCATTTTCTCCAGTAGGGGGCCTCACAAGTAGGAAATAACACTCTACTATCACTCACACATCAATGACATCATTAAGCAGTTTTGAAAAACAGTCACATATGCTAAAAAGCTTCATAATCTGGGGCACGTTCCACCTGAGTATTACTATGTGACAATATAAAAATGCAGTTTATGATAAACTGTAAAAAGATATAACTAATTGTAAAAGGCAAAGAGTTTTGTGTTTATATGAAATTTGGAAGGTTCTCTGGGGTCTCTGGGGTGATTTTTGGTTTCACTGGCAGGGCTGAGGTCGGTGCCCCGCGCTCTCAGGGGTGATTTTTGGTTTCACTGGCAGAGAGCTGAGCTCGGTGCACCGCCCCACACTTTTGGTGGCTGTCAGCTCTCGGTCCGACACGTCAGCTTACTGTGCGTTTCCTGGCGACACACGGGGTTATGGAGGAATCTGCAAGGCCGCCTGTGCCACGCTGCTCCTCTGCCATGCAACTCTGCTGCAGCTGTGCTCTCGGTTGTTTTCCCTCCTTGCCTCTGGTCCTCCTCCTCTCCCCTCCTTTCTCCCTCTCCCCCTTCCTTTCCCCCTGTGCACTGGCCCAGTGCCAAGTCAGAGTGTCCAGATCACCTGGCAGCAGCCGCTTTGCCCTCTTATCTCGCCTCACACCGCAGTGCCATTCATCCCTGCCATCACCCCCCCGGCAGCCAGCAGTATAATCTCTTTGTCCCTCTCCTCCTCCTCAGCTCTTCTCTCCTCTCCATGTCTCCCCCTTCCTTAGCTCAATTCTCCATGTGACTGTGTCCATTTGACTGCTATACCGTCCAGGTATCTCTCCTGCACAAAAACTCTCTCTCTCACACACACACTCACACACACACACATGCCATTCATTTCTATGGGGGAAACTCTAATCCCAACATAATGACCTTAACCCCTACCCAGCCCTAACATTAAACATAAGTAACCAAACAAAACACAAATCTTTTGCCATTTTTAGTTTTTTGATTACGTTCACAGATCTTTGTGGGGACCTGAAAAATTTGGTCCCCACAATGTAATATAAACATAATTACACACACACACACACACACACACACACACACACACACACACACACACACACACACAAAGCTTTCACATACTGACTCACAAAATGCTACATAATGTGTTGACTCTTCCCTATTCTCCGATCTTATGTTTCTGAGTGATTACAGGCATTGCCATGTGCAATTATGAGCTACTCCAGGAGAGTGTGTAACTGAATGTGTGATACTCTGTGACTATGTACATTAGTGTATCCTTCTCTATGTGCTGCTGCTCTGATAAAGTGGGTTCTATGGCATGTGCATAGTACAGTGTATGTCGCTCCATGTCAGTGCGTAATCCAGGGTATGCCTCTTCTTGTCAGTGTGTACTACAGAGTGTGCCGCTCCATGTTAATCCTTACTCCAGTATATGTCACTCCATGTCAGTGCGTACTCCAGCATGTGCTGCTCTTTGTCAGTGCATACTCAGGTATGTGCCACTTGTCAGTGTGTACTTCAGCGTGTGACGCTTCATGTCAGTGCGTACACCAGTGTGTGCCGCTCTGAGTCAATGTGTACTCTAGTGTGTGCCACCCAATATCAGTGCGTACTCGGGCATGAGTCACTTGTCAATGTATATTATCGCATAGGCCACTTCAAGTCAGTGTGTACTCTGGTGTGTGCCGCTCCAAGTCAGTGCGTACTTTCTGTGAGCACAAGCTTGCCAGTGCAGATGAACCTCTGTTCTTTGTGTTCTGAAGCGGTCTCCGCCAGAGTCTCTAAATCTCAGAGCCGAGGACACTCTATCCGCACCCCCCCCACCTCCTCCATCTGCCCCTCACCTCCCCCTCCCACAGTGCACTGCAGCAGACAAGCCGGCCCCCCCGCCCCCACCCCCGCCCGGTGTGCGGCTCTTCCGCTGCTGGGCCCTCAGCAGCCGTGCCAGAGGTCTGCCTCTGCCTACACACCTCCTCTCTGACACACTCGCACACACATCCTTACATTAACCCTCTCCCCTCCAGCTCCTCTCCTCTTCCCTCCCTCCCTCATTCCTCTCCTCTCTCCCTTGACTGCCCCCAATGTTTTCCTCCTTTTATTCTCTCCATCATTTCTCCTCCCTCTTTCCAGTCCCCAGCTGCAGGAAATTCCTAATGATCTTCATCATCAGGCTCTGTGTGCAATGCTGCCTCCTGCCAAAATAGGGCACGCACACACACACACACACACACACACACACACACATGCCCCCACTCATACACATACATGTACACATACATGCCTATGCTGAACCACACATGCATGCATATTGACGCATCTGCACTCCGGCACATAAATATGTGAACTTTGGCTTCCGTATCAGATGCACTGGTCAACGTTGCTGCCCGTCTGCCCTCTCTACACCCCTTCCCCTTTCTCTCTCTGTTACTCTCTGTCTCCTTCACTCCCTCGGTCTCTCGGAAAGCAGTAATGTTTCGGCAGGAACCTACATGCAGAGGTTATTTTAAGACAAGAAGAACCATGCAGACTGCTCTCTCTCTCGCTCTCTCTCTGTCGCGCTCTGCGGGCGAGTTTCCTGGCTGTGCTCCGCTACCGGGTCATGTGACCAGAACGCCAGCTGGGAGTAGCCAGGCCACATAGAGAGAGAGAAGTAGAGGGAGAGGGGGAGAGAGGGGGAGAGAGAGGGAAAGAGGGCTCCCGGCACCAGAACCCCAATCTCTCTCTGTCTCTCATGTCTTTCTCTCCCTCTCTCTCTAGCTCCCTTTCTCTCTTTTCTCTCTCTCTCTCTTCCTCCATCTCTCCCTCTCTTTCTCCATCTCTCTTCCCCTCTCTCTCTCTCTGTCCCCTTGTCTCTCTCTTTCCCCCTCTCTAGGTCCCTCACTCCCAGGCTAAGTGAGCACAGTCCCATAGAGCATGTGGGCCTCAATTTGGACAGCATGGCTAAAGTGGTACCCAGGCCTCTGCACCAGGCAGTCATGGGTTCTGCTCCTGCAGCTACAGTGACCTGCTCACGCAGAGTGATCTGTCTGGTGTGGAAGAGCATGTAATGACACAAAGGATCTCATTAAGCAGCTGTACAGCCGTTACGCCTCCCAGCGGCCAATCAGTGGGGGAGACATTTCAGTGCTGCATCGGGTGTCCTCCTCACAGCTACAAGCCTCGACTCACCCCAGAGTCACCCCCCGAGTCACCCTCCAGGACTCCAACAACTGCGCTGCATGTGTGTGACGCGGATGGGGAACGGGGAAATGGGGCCGGGGGGGGTACTTTGATCTGTGTGGAGGAGTGAGAGAGCGGGCGGCAGAGAGGGAGGTTTTTATCCAGTGCACACTGACTCAGTGTTCTGTCAGTGCCGCGTCTCTCCGATGCATCACTGCATGCGTGCATTACACACCATCAAAGATGCACACATGCAAATATGCACGGGTATACACACACACACACACACACGGAGATAGAATGAGACAGACAAGCATGCCAGCATTCGTGCGCGCAAGCGCACACACACACACACACGCGCGCACACACATACACACACACGCGCGCGCTGACTCACTCACTCAGTCCTCCAGGCCAGTGTTTCACAGAGGGGCCTCCACGCTGCGGCCCTGACTTCCTGACTTCCAGCCCCCGCCCCCCCCCCATGTC
>JAODKE010000051.1:16119370-16135111 GCA_026779605.1 Mormyrus hasselquistii
ATTTGCAATTGTACGGTCCCAAGTGCCCCCTCCCCTCACCACCCCCACTTTGCCCCTCCCCCCCCCCCCCCCCCCCCCCCCCCCCCCCACGGTGGTGTTAAACAGCCACGGTGCTGCTTCCAAAGTGACATGGCCCCTATGCCCTTTTAATATGCCTACTATAAACATTTGTACACCACCGTCATTACTGTACCAAAGCATGCTTATTATTTCCGGCATAACACCAGCACACACACCTGACTGGCAGATTCATTGGCACGATTACGGTAGGCACCAGTCTCCGGGGGCATAATGCCAGACAGTGTCAGCATCCCAGATCATTTCATGGAGGGGGTTGGTGTCAGTTCTTGGAAAAGGTGATTTCCTTAAGGCCATCGTTCTGTGTGGGATCACTACCTGCTAAAAGCGCAGAGCTCTGTGGTGGCTGGAATCACCTTTAAATTCCTCTTAAATGTACAGCAACTGACACCAAGTCAGGCCGGACCCAAGGTTACGAAACCATGAGGATGCATTTTCATTTTATAAATAGTTGCGTTAAGAAGGAGATCAAGGACAACGACTGGGCCTCAGCCCACAAAAGCAAGAGGAATTATTGCTGCTGGCCAGAGCAGCCTGTATTGGAATAGGTTAAAAAAATCTCAACCAAAATATAGCCTAGAGTTTTCCTCTTGTCTAAATGACAAACTGTTTTTTAGATGTTTCCAAACACTTTGATGGTTTGGAATCAACCATATGTTCCTCAGGCATAGGACAGGAAATGAAAAAAAAAAAATGAAATGGAGAAGATTTTTTTTTGGTTTTTGAAACTATTCAAACAATGTGCATCATAATGGCTGTGTATGTGTGCGTTTAGGTGTCCATAAGGCATCATAAGGAAGACACTTACTTTGATTATTGGGGGTTTATTACCCTCCCCCGCCCCCCATATCGCATATCATCGTAGCAGGTTTCATAAAACATTTGTGTCTTGCATGTTATTTAAAGCGTTTTTATTCCAACGAGCATCCGGTGGACAGATGTAAACTGCTGGTTTTTTATGATGTCTGCCCCTTACATGAAAAACGCTGTCATTAAGTACAACGCTAAAAACCAAGAAAGTTAAACTGGTCACCCTGTTAAAACGATGACTCGTCGCCCTGTTGCATTTTGGATGGCCGCCCTCAGTTTCCGCTGATATGAGCCGACAGGCTTGGTTGGGTTACTAACAGGCGGCCGTTACACTCACTAATAGAGCTTGTCGACCCGTTGGTCACTTGGTCTGGTCACAAATGTCTGCTAATTCCCCCCCCGCCCCGCGCCACAGGAGCCGGCTGACATCGCTAGAGTTAGGGACAGAAAACATGGCGGAACACAGAAGCGCTTTAGTACCGCATGGAGGAGGCTGAGTCATGCCTTTCCCGTCGCCCCCCCTCCCAACAGCCCCCCGCGGGGGAGAAAAACCCCCCGCTCCCCCCCCCCCCCCCCCCAGAACAGGAAACAGTTTCTGAGTGGCGTAGTAGTGATAGGACACCGGGAAGTGAGCTGTCAGGGTGCTGTCCTCGCAAACACGTGCACATGCACACACACGCAGTGAAGGCAGGGGCAGGAGCGAAAGGGCAGCGAACAATGGGAAACTGTGCTGGGAATACAGGAAGTGCTGGGAATGCAGGAAGCCAGGTGTCTCGGGAAGAACAACTTCCTTTTTCCATATGACGTCATCATTTCCTTTAGAGAGACGAAGCAAACAGAGAAGGGGAGAGAGAAAGAGGGACAAACTGTAACAGGGACCTGACAGAGCACAGGGGCTTGAAGAGGCCAGCGATAGGCTGCCCGGACCCAGTGACTGGAGGGTTTTATAATGCCCTCAAAGTGCCACATATCACAAGAAGAAGTCATACGCAATCGACACAGCAGAGAAACAACAAGGCTATCAGAATAAAGCTGAATTTTAAAAGGCAGACCCAGACTTAACATGTAGTTACTCAGAGAGAACACGCACTACAAGGATCATTTACAAAGGTGACATAAACTCCTGTCAGCATCCATACAGCACTTCTGAACCATGCGGTGGATGATCCCCCGCTTTCCCTAAGATGGCACACAGGAAGCAGACAAACCATAAACCACCTCCCCAACCGCAGGGACCCCTCCCCCCCCGGCAAATCGCCCGCCAGCCGAGGCGACTCACAGAGGCGCAGAAATCTGCATGCCGTTACAGAAGTTACAACTTAACTGCAGTGCATTTCAAAAAGAGGCTAACATTACATCAGCCCGAGGATTCACACTTTTCTTCATCCGTCCATCTCCCGGCACACGGCGAGCCCAGAGTACGTGCCAGCAAGCTCGTGGCACAAGGCTGGGGACTGCCAAAACGAGACGCCGGCCCGTGGCCGGGACACGTATGCTGATAACCACAGCTGGTACAAACACAGCATGAAACAGTGAGAGAGACTCTGTGCTCACATGTCAGCCCCTGGCAGTAAATGGTACTTAAAGGTACAACAGCGAATCCGGGTCCTCAGCTGTCTTTGGCGCTGAATTTGCACATGGGCTGTTGTACCTATACGGCGTGTAATCTGAGAGCTTCTCCATTGCTCTCAGTCAGGGGGTCCCGGTCCCTTCCCGCCCCACGTACATGACCCACATTTTTGTCAAAGAAAAAAAATGAAATAAAGGTCAGGCTTCATCTACCATCACAATTTAGCCCCCCAGCACCCTACCGCCGTCCACCCGCTGCTTCCCATACAGCTGGCTGGCTCAAGTGAGGAAGTGACCTCTCAAGGAAACAGGAAGTGAGGCAGCCCAAGGCTGAACTGTCACATCATGACTTCTGTCCCGTGTTACTGTTAGCGTTCATGGCCGTGCCAACCACCAGCACAGGGGTCCATTCTGAACCTCAACTGCATCTCCATTCCGCCCTTACGCTGCAGCATCCCTCATCCTACCCCCTAGAGCCGCAGATCAGAGGGACAGCAGATCCCTGCAGCTGGACAGTAGGTGCACAACTTAAGAAGATCTGTCCAGCTCCACCGGTCATCGCTGGGGGGGAAGGAACTGCAAGTGCGATGACCTGGTAAAACCGCCTCACCATGACTGCAGCTTTCAGTTTGAAGCTTTCTACATATTTCAGCGCAATGCGTTCCTCAAAACTCAGCCCAAAAAGACCTTCCTGTCAGCTGGCCGATAGTGGCTGCTGCTGACTAGGTGTCAGCGGTCCGCTCTGCCCGGCAAAGGGCGGACGCCGGCGCACACAAGCCCTTTCAGCGCTACAATCCTTCTGCATCACATTTGTAGTTCTACACACTGAGTTACTGTGTATCCTGCATATAATGAGCTGCCTTTCAAAATACAATATTGAATGCTCGAATTTCCTGACGCCATTCAAGATAATATAATCCTAGGACCACGGTACAATTACTGCATTTAATGCAGTGAATAGTCATGTCATTTCGCGTCCGCTCAGCGTTTGCGCCCACTGTTTTGGTCTTTTTTTATTATGACAATACTTTATAATCATAAGTTACTTCAAATTCAAACAAAAAGAAACACAGCATTTAAGAAAAAGTCCTAATGGACCTCCGATAAACGATCAAAGCAAATGATACCCGCCACCTCAAATTTAAGAGTTGCTGTAAAGTTTAAAACCTTTGCGCAGAAGCACTTGTTTTAGGTGCTAGTGTTCAAAAATCACTGCGAATATTAAATCAACCGAAAGCAGTGAACAGAGAAGGTGGGTGTATTATTTTACATACACAACCCTTAATCGGATTTCTTGTAAACTTTCCCCACCGCTCGTCACGGCGCAGTCCGAGGGTGAGGCGCCCCGCAGGGGTGACGGTGACCCGAGACAGGGACCGGAGGCATTTGCAAAGAAAGTTTTGCTTTTTAAAAAAGCAAACTTGTTTTTTTAAAAAAAATCTAGACTGCTCTAAACAAATCAACTCAAAACTTAGCGGCTGCCCTTGAATGTATCCGGCTCCCTCCGCACTCAGCGCCGAAGGGCGGAGGGCCATCAGCGCCCATAACACTTTCTCATGAATGCTGAAAGAACCGCAGAAACTGAAACATGAAAGACCAAGGCACGGATGTACAGTCATACCGCCGCTTTTCGTTCCCCGTGCATATAAAACAATTCTTTAAATGGCTTACCTCTGAAATTATATGTCTTTGACGGACGTCTCTGGCCACCGATGGGGGGACGCGCCGGCAAGGAGCGTGTCCACGCCGCCGCGGGGCAGGTGCGGGTATGAAGCGCGCGTCCGGGAAATGCTGCGGGGCACGGATACTGACTGCCTCTCTGTGCAGTGCCGCTGCCGGCTGCCCCTCTCCGCCCCCGCCCCCGACCCCGCCCCGAGCCCCGGGCCACCAGTCACAGCAAAGGCACCCAGCTCATTCAAATCGGCGTGAACGCAAGTGACAGTCTCAGTCCTATGCTGCTGTATTGGTGTGTATCCGGTTCTTCCTTAATTAAGGAAAAATAAAGCAAGTAGTTCAAGATACTTTATCTGATTCAACGCCAGTGATGCTGCTCAACAATCATTCTTGGCTACTTTGATCGTGTACCGGGGACACAAAGATGGTTATTAAAGACGATGCCTATAACCAGAAAAAGCAGGGCAGAAAACAGGAAGGACTCGATGTCGCAGAGTACCAGATTCTGTGAGAACGATTAAAAGAGAAGTGAGACTGGACACATTCTTAGAGCTATTTCCTCCATGTTCTGCGGGTTTTTCCATTTTTCGGAAAGTGCATTTGTTTAACAAGCCACCTTTTCCCGTACATTCGGAAGTACGGTACAGCGGTCGCTCTACCGAGCGCAACTTATTGTGACGTTCATCTCCCTCTTGTGGAAATGTAGGCAAACTACAACCAGAGACTGAAATCGCTCGCCATATTATTCATATTTATCAGACAGTACAGAGTGGTCAGTTGTGCTGCTTTTTAATAAAATAATGTGTGTACAAAATACATCAGAGTAGCATCACCAGCTTCATAGAAATATCAAAACAAGGTTACTTTTTTTCCCCCTCACATTTTAAGAGTTCACATAACACCCTGAGATGAAGATCCCTGAACACGTTAAATAAATACTGTGACAGATATTTAAAACAAAAGGCAGTAACAGTGTAGGCAGGAAGCCAGAAGAGACACGCAGGCGGAGTGATGATAGTTCCTCATTCGGCTCACGGCCGCGAGGAAGTAAGTCTGACAGCAGCAGCTGAAAGTGGTGACAGCTGACAGGGGGGACAGCAAGGCGGCCCTTCCAGCAGGGTATATTTCAGAGATTACTTCCAGTTCAGAGGCATCCCCCCCAGTATCACGATTCCCAGTAGTGCAAGAGCTGTATGCGCCCACCAATCCCCCCCCGATCCGTGTAGTGTGTTCTTCTGCAGTGCGGTGCTGGCAGCTCGTTCATAGCATGCGATGGGTGTGGCCCGGGGGGGGGGGGAAGGGGGGGGTTTATCTGATCACATCATGTATCTCATGATGGCCCTGAGGGCATAGAGCAGGGCGGCCTGAAGACGCGACTCCATGAGGAGGAGGTTAACGTGCACCTGGTCGAGAGAGAGAGAGAGACTCATTATAGCAAAACACCATTCTGACTCAGAGCAGCGCCTCAAGAGTGCCTGCAGTTACTGCGGCAGGCAGCTGCGTGGTCAAGTTGAATTGCTCTTGCGGCAACAGGAGACACAGAGCAAACGAAACTCCTTTGGCACGGTGCCAGAGTGCAGACGCCTCACCTTCTCGGAGGGCTGGAAGAGCTTCCAGAAAGCGGCGTACATGTGGGCCGACGTCTCTTCTGGGTGACAGGCCGCCGTTTTGATGTAGATCTTCAGCTGGATCTCCAGCAGCTGGTTGACGTCACCGTAGTCATAGTCGTCGTACCTGCACGGCGGCACAGAACTCGTATCCAGGGCGACGGCATCGGCAACGAGCCAGCTGGGCTAACCGCTAGAAGCATCTCAGATTTTATGCCTTACGGACCCCCTGTCACAGGTCCCCGGTGTGTTTGTGGCTTTAATTAAAAATTCCCGTGATAAATCTGCATAATCGCCAGCAGGGCAGCTGATCTGGGAACCGATACAGTGACACAGAGGGAGGATTCAGTGAAGTCCATAGAATATTCAGCTGGGTGTTGGGTGGAATCCCGACCAGTCAATATAGGTGCAGCGTAACGAGCTAAAGAATTAATGTTAAATGAATCATCAACATTAATAGCAATGGATTATAAAGTATGACATCATCGCTAAACCCACATTAAGACGGGGTGTGTCACGGAGCAGGGACCCACCGGACGCCGAAGACGCACTGGATGTAGTTCCAGACGGCCTTGCGGAGTCTGGAAGTGTCCACGTCGCAGTGCATGGCCATGGTGCGGTAGGTCAGGCCGGACACCACCTGGAACTTCTCGTCCAGCAGCTGGCCCATGTCCGGGTACAGCCGGTTCATCATCGAGAAGCCGTGATCCTCCCACGAAAAAACCTGCACGTTTTGCCGTTTCACGCACGGCACAAAAAAAGTAAACACTGGCGCCACGCGTGGGTATCACGCGCGGCCTCGCATCCCGCCAAGCCCCCGGCGTACCTGTGCTCGGAGCGTGGGTGGGGCCTGCTCCCCGCGGGGGGCGAAGTCCTGGTAGGCAAATTCAGCATCCTCCAGAAAATGAGACACACTGTCTGGGGGGGCAGACGGCACGTCTGGAGGGGGGGGGGGGTGTTTGGGACATGGGAGGTCAGGGACCATCCAGGGGTCACACACACACACACACACACGAATTTAAGCACATATATCAATACGGGACCTGTACTTCAACACCCGAGAGTAACACTGCCACTCTAACCTGAGCACTCTGCGCTCCTACTTGCATGTTATTACATTATATGCATGATAATGTTCCCACTCTTATTTGCTGTCCGCTCTTCATTGTCATACGAAGTGTACAGGGAGGTGCGTACATCAGCCTTTTCGCTGCCGCCCCCAGAGCCGCCCCCCCGGCACGGCACACACCGCTCAGCTGACCCAGCAGCCTCTCGCTCCGCTCCCTTTCGAAGCGAGTCACCATCTCCTCCGGGCTGAACTCCTCCTGCTCCCGCTGCCGCTGTAAGAGCCGCATTCTCTCCATCAGCAGCGCCACCTCCTGCTCGCCGCTGGTGCCCTGGGTACCAGGGGACAGACGCGTCCGGCTCAGCCGCCCGCCGGACCGCGGCGACGACGAGGCTCCACTCGAAGACCAGACTCACCACGCGGCGCTCGGGGGCAGCTTCGCGCGCAGGGCTGCGGGAGACGCGGGCGGAGGGGGAGGGCGGCCGGAAGGTGTGTCCCCCGACGTGGTCGAGCTCGGGGTTGATGCCACAGCCCCAGACGAACGAGGACAGCGAGTGGGCATGGGCCAGGATGACCACCGCGTGAATGAGCTCTGCCAGTGACCAGCGCTGCTCGCTGGTGGGACAGACCAAGTCCTGGGGGGGGGGGGTGGGTAGGTGGGGGAGGATTTCAGCTTTGTCAGATTCCGGGAAACGTCAAGTCACTGTCATTTCACACACGTGAAACAAAACTTTGAACTGTGAGAGAGCGTCAAAGTCGGGACAAGCAGACTTCAGCAATAAAGGCAAAATACATAAACAATTAGACAGTCAGGGTCCTAAAGTAACACCCGCCAGGCAGTGGCAGAAAGTTCAGGTCCAGAAAGTTGATCGGTTGAAACAAAAAAACCTCGGTCTGGATTTGTACTTTCTGTACCTGAACTGTCCACCAAATGCAGGGAGATTCAGTTTGGCGAGTAAATCCCAGAAGACTGACTGCCACACTGGCGGGGAAATGTTTGTACCAAGAGTCACGGAACTAAACACTGTCCTGAGTCTCTGCTGCATTTGGCTTCTGTTCTCCGTCAGTTTCTCACGCCTGCGTGTGCACACACACCCTGTGAAGTCCCACCACTAGCCTGCCTCTGATTGCCTCTGGCATTTTTCATCTAAGCCTAATCTAACCAACCATCTGACAATAACGGCAACAAAAAAAAAAACAAAACAAAAAGAACAGCCAATCAGAGGCTGAGAAGGGGCTGGTCTTCACAGAATGCAGATAATTATCACTAGTTGCCAGTCTGCCGTCAGTGATGTGGCGATATTTACAAGGAGTTAGTCAACCTTCAAGATGAAGACAAATGCAACACAAAAAGGCAATTATTTTGGCCAGTAAAAAAAAAAAAAAAAAAAAAAATAGGCTTGGCAGGTGGATTCTCTCGTCTACCAGCCACTTTGGCAGGTGAGACAAAACATTCATTTCAGATCCTAACAAGAACTGCAACACACTGCAAGTAATGCAGGCATACAGCAATGCGGGACAGTGCCGGTGGATCCATCGTCACTCCATCGTGACATCAGGGACTCGTCTTCAAACATATCTAGCCTTGGCACACACTGCACTCCACAGATGATAAACGTTAAAAATGATCAGAGGCGGTGGTAATAATGCGAGTGCCGAGCGGCGAGGCAGTGGTGTGCGCTGGGGCTGTCCGCTCACCGCAATGTGCTCCTGCGCCAGCAGCCAGGGCCTGTGGGCCAGAAGCTTGTTCAGCAGGTTGAGGTGCCGCAGCTTGGTGGGCACGCAGTGCAGCCCCTGCAGCCAGCGCTCGTCTCCCCCCGCCTGCAGGAAGGCGTCACTGTGCAGCTGCACCAGGTACGAGCACCGGTGGCGAGCTGAGGCCTGCGGAGACAGCGGAGCGGAACCGTGACACGGAGGATACGAGGCTCGCAGGTCCTGCGATCGCGCACACACACACACACACACACACACACACACACCCCTCGATAATACAGATTAATCTGAGGGATAGCAGATGCTTTTCGATCATCTGGATGGAACCTCATCACAACAGAGAGCAACGCAGAGGTGCATGACCATCACATGTGCATCAATACTGCATCGCATCGCCACGGGACTGTTACCACGGCAACCAGGTATTCCTACAAGGATACCCTCACATCTAAAACTACACAACCCCCTATGTTAGCGACGCACATAATAATCGCCATGGTTGAAATTCAAACGAAAGTCTCTTTCACGTGTTTGTGTCACACTCCTGTGAAATGACAGCCAAAGCAGGCGCTTTGAGCGAGGCAACGCACAGCAAACCCAAATCGCAGCTGGCAGAGAGGGAAAGTCCCTCCTCAGCGCCTAACCGGAGCAGAGAGGCCCCACCGCAAACCGCACACACACGCCGGCCAGACGGCGGACAGCCAAAACAGACGGGGCTTTCCGTGGCCTCAGCTTTCTGTTACACTCCCTGTAAATTTTCTATGTCCGCCACCCCCCAAGAGTTTCGGCAGATAAACCTAGGCGCACCAAGCTGACCACACAGATCGGGAGAAGCCGACACGCAGCAACATGTAGAGAGAAAACCCGGAAGGGTGTTGGATCAACACCCCAGGGGAGCAGAAAGCAGCAGAAATGTGCCCAGTGAGCGGCATCCTCACCATGACAACGATGTAGTGCCTCCAGTGACAGGGCAGGGGTCCGTCCAGCTGCAGCAAAGCCTGTTGGGTACGCAGGAAGCAGCGCAGGTAGGAGGGGTGCAGCGCCATCACCATGGTGACGTGGTCAACGCGCCCTGTGGACAGGAAGGCCTCCACCAGGTCCGGCAGTCCGCCCAGTTCCTTCAGGATCTGACCAGGATTGGGGGTTAGGCAGGTTTCACATTTTAGCAAAGGTGAACATTTTGCACAGAAGTGTAAATTTTAGGACATGAAGGAATTTATTTAACTAAAGGTCGACAGAACATTACCACCCACAAAGGCAATGATAATGTACAGACACACTCACAGCCAAACAGCGCCACCTAATGTTCACGCACTGGTATGAGCAGATTTACTGACAGACAGACAGACAGACCTCCTCAGCTGGGATAAAAGCGCTGGGTCCGGTAACCAGAGCCTGAGGCACCTCAACACCACGGGCCTGGAACAGAAAACAACGCAAATCATGCCGAATAAGATGATGTTCACCGCCACATTTAAAACACCGTATGTAATCTCAGATTTTCTTGATGGTGCCATTTGCCTATAAGAACCATATATCTACCTCACACCCGTCACAATATGTCAGTCATGCCAACCGGCCCATGCATATTGCACATAGAGCAAACGTGAATCCCACAGTAACTTTATTTCAACTGTGCACACACCGATACTAATTATACTAAATGACGATGAATATTCTCCTTCGGTCGCTGCTGAAAGGTGTGCATGAGTCTGCGTTAAGTCGCGTATCGAACCCCAATCTAACCGGGGCAAAGGGGCACAGTCCACACGGCCGCTCCCCACCTCCCGAAAGAGCCGCCCCGTGTTGCATCATGTCCAAGCCGGAGGCGACTGCCTTTCTGATGTAACCTGCAGGCAATCCGCCGGCGGACAGACGGGTCAGCCCGGTAACCGTGACTCACTGATCTTCATTTTTCCGCCCCGTTTAATTGAGCCCCGGGCGTAACGCCGGCAGAACGGCTGCCATCACGCTCCCCGGGATGGGCTTCATTATATCCGGGTGACTGTGACCTTCGGTACGCGGCTAGAGACCCGCTACCCGTTTATATGCCGCCGCCCACGGGGATCTGCCTGTCCCTCCCTCGGCTGCACGTTTAAATTAATTAACTACGAACACACCAATAATGCGATTCGTTTGGTGACTCCCACATAATTACAAACGGGGTTGGTGTTTAACTTTCTGAGGTTAATTAACCCAACTAGTTTTTTGAGTTAAAATAGCTGAGGGGCTTCCAATGGCCTGATTTTTAAGGCGGACCGAAGCGCTCCCCGCCGTTACCTGCGCCATCCGCAACAGTTCCGCCGCTCTCTCCCTCATGTCCAGTAAGGGGCACGTCCTGGACACCCGAAGGAGGTGGAGCAAGATGTCCCGCTGGAGCCCCGGCTCGCCGTCCGCACCGGGGTTCGCCGAGGACAGTACGCCGCGGCTCAGCGCCTCCAGCGCCGCCGCCCGCTCCTTCTCGTCCCTGCTGCACAGACGCGCCAGTCTGCCGGAGCTCGGCACGGCCACCGCCTCCCGGTGTAGGTCCCCCGGTTCCTGGGGGCTCGCTTCGCCCACACAGCCCGACGCCGTCGCCGGCATCATGTCCAGCATCACAGCAGCGCTCCTGTGCTGCTTGTGTCCGAGTTCAGGCTGATCCGATGCTTCGTGTCGAAGAGCTGGAGTTGAGCTCAGCCGCCCGCCGGCTTCCAGGCGAAGCTATAGTGTAATCAGGAGATAGTCCAAGAGACGCCGTTCGGGATATGCCGATAACGGACATAGCGACCAAAGACGGCGCTGAACCCGTGCTGCTGCCTCTCGACCGACGCTAAATGAAAAGGGCGATTGTCTCTGAGGAACTAAATCGAAGCGACCGTCATGACACTGCCGGTGTGGGTGTGCAGCTGCTCGGTGTCACGTCGGGAGCCGGCGCCGCGTTACGTACGAGCGCAGAAGAGTGCAGGCATTTCCGGGAAGGTTGCGCATGCGCGGACAGCCGATCCAGGGATTCCCCTCCATCACGTAATCATGTCCAAGTATTAGGAAATCACCTGTTTGTTATCATTTAAATACCAGAGTCTCAGAGTGCTTTATTGGGTAATGATAAAATACATTTTATAAAACGCATCATGTTAAAAGGCCGAGTTACTCTGTGTGCAGTTAGAACATTGTTTTATTAGACTTTTCGTAGTACATTGACTAAACGCTGCCGCAGGTGCGTAGACGTTTTTGGAGAAAACCTTTTTAGTTTTTATCAAGTCCACTTGAGAGTAGTTATATTGATGAAAACGAGGGTGTTAAGAAAGAATACCAATTCTAGTCCACAATGATCACAATAACAAGTTATTAGAATTAATACACACATGACACAAGTAAGCAGTCTTTATTTTCAGTCTTTCTATTTTTAATTTCTGGCATTAATGTTTTAGTTTTATTTCCACCTTCCACCACACAGACAGACCATTTTTGATGCTGTGGTTGGTCGTACCTCCACGTTTTTATTTACTCGTCACATGGTGTTTATGCAGGAATCTGCTAACATGCAAACATGTTTCTACAATGTTCTCCTTACCTGTGTCTTGTCTTTCTTTCTGGGTCACACTACAGGTCAATTGCATTCTCTTCCCACCCCCCCAAAAAAAAAAAAATCATTGCCTGGGACTCTGTAGCGTCCGCCTGGCAGTGTGTGGTGACACTGTGTGTGGTGTCAGGACCAAAATTCTCACACACAAATTGCATCTCTCCCCCTACACTGCGGCACTCTCCTGCTTGCCTGTGCTATGTAACTGAAAAAAGACAGTACATGTAGTTCTGAAGTCACATCTTATATTAAATTAGTTTCATATATAATTTATATAAAATGAGGGCTTTGCGATGGAGAGAAAGTAGAAACAGAAAGGAGTAACAGAGGAAGACGCAGAAATATTTGACATCCACCTCACTGATGGAGTCACATTTTGGGTTTGCTTAATGCACATGTGGGCTCTCAGCACCCAGCTGAAGAAACGCTATTGGACAATGTGCTCTGCCTCTGGTAACCAGCATGCACAGATGCATGGAGTTATATAGACAAGGGGTGTTGCCATAGCTACCATGGGTGACGCCAAGGTGATGACCTCATGATTATATCCTGGCTTTCACTGTAAACATACTCGTGAACTGTACCTCTGATAACCTCTAAATATCTCGGTCAAGCTACTCCCTTAGCGAGATGGATGGGGATGGGCGGATGGGTGCTGGTGCGGAATCAGGGTAAATATATGCTTCTCTTTAATATTTTACGGTATGTTGTTTACAAATAAGAACAGAATGGGAGGGATCAGAAGAGAGTCTGGATGGAGGAACACCGCTCAGACAATCTTGTTCTCCAGTGCTGCAATCCTCTTCGTTACACTTTCCAGTGATACTGTCGTCAAGGAAACAATGGAATGCAGTGACTCCCTATCACAACTGCCCATCACACATAGCGGAATGGGCGATCCTCATTGTGCTGTCACCCTACTTCACTCTCTACATCTCAGCCCTTCTTCCTCCCGCTACTGTCTTCTCCTACTAGATTTTTGATACTTTGGTTGATAGTGATGCATTACCATTGAAAGTACATCTTTTATATTCCACTCTCATCACACTGGTACTATGTACTGCTGCAATTTGTGCATAAAGCTTTAGAAAAGGATATATTTTTTTGTTAATGCCTGTATGGCATTTTCTACTTTTTTCTGGAAGCTGACGATTGAGTCACATTCACAGGGGTTCTCCTCTGAAAGAATCAAGACAGAAGCAAAAATTCTGTGAAGCAGCGCTTGTGTGTGTGAAGCATAATTTGTATGTGAAGCAGCACTTGTGTGTGTGTGTGAAGCATCATTTGTGTGTGAAGCAGCACTTGTGTGTGCGAAGGAGCACTTGTGTGCGTGAAGCAGTGTGTGTTTGTGTGTGTGAAGGCCTCTGCTGCTCCCTCACCTTCACAGATGTTCACATGCAGCTTCTTGGCAATCTGGTTCATGGTCTTGAAGTCGGCAGTGTAGAAGTAGTGATCTTTGGTGGGCTCTGATGCGATCTCCCTCAGCTCATCTTCCACCGCATTCCCCACACCCACGGCATACATTTTTAGACCTGGATTTATACGTCACAATTTATACGGACCATTTTAACCAGGTTCACTACACCCTTCAAAAATAAAGCTGCTAGCTTGAAGCAGCAGTTGTCTAGTTGGCATGACGGCCGCTGTCACTCACCCAGCTCCTTGGCCTTCTTGGCGGCATCTCCGATGTAGTCCTGCGACCGCCCGTCGGTGAAAACGATGCCCACCTTGGCCACACCTGGCCGAGAGCCCTGGTTAGGAGTGAAGCTGCTGTCCACTAGGAATCGCAGGGCCTGGCCCGTCATGGTGCCACGCTCCATATAGTCCATCTTCTTCACAGCCTCCTTCAGGTCCTTCTTGTTATTGTAGAGGCCAAGTGGGAACTCCTGGCGCACGGCGCTGGAGTACTGCACCAGGCCCACGTGCGCTTTGTTCTCGGACACGTCCAGCTTGTCCACGATCTGGTTGATGAACTTCTTGACCAGTTCGAAGTTCTCGGGACGCACGCTTTTTGAGCCGTCGATCATGAAGACCACGTCGGTTGCTGCACTGCTGCAGGCTGTGGAGAAAGAAGAATATGAGAGGCTGGGAGAGATCATATGCTCTGACATACCAGAGAGAGCGTGGAGCAGTGTGTCCAGTTATTGAAAAAAATCTGGGGCTAAGTCAAGTTTACCTGGGGCTTGACTTGGGTTTTTTTGAAGGAAGACTGGCATCAGGGCTAATTGTGCAGGGGTAGCCTTACAGTACAGGGGGCTATAACCCAGAGTGATCAGACCTAACGACACCCTTGGCTCGGAGTGGTTTGGTTATAGGTGTGGCAGGCGAAAGCCAGTCAGCCTGGCATCAAGCTTCTGAGTTACCACCATCTCTATCCCTCTCTTTCAGATGAAATGAACACAGTCGCCCGCACCTGTCCAACGTGTCCAACTCACCACTGCATGACCTGCCATCATCCAAAAGTGTGAATCCCTCGTTGCAGGCACACTTGTACGAGCCAGGTACACTGACGCATACCTGTTCACAGTCATGGTCCCCTGTCGCGCACAGATCAGACACTGCGCAGGCCCATGCAGATGTGGGCAGGTGTGTGCAGGCGTGCGCAGACACAGTGGGCAACAATTGGGGCAGAGTTAAGGGAGAGAAAATAAAACTATATCAGTCACAGAACAGAGATGAAGAAGAATGAAGAGTTATTTTAAGGATCCACTCTGCTTTAGTTCATAAATCCATAAATATTTTGGTGTATTAATGACAGTGTGATTCTTGCATTTTGCAGTCTGGCAGTGGATCATTAAAATGAACAGCAATGGGCCATATTGAAATACACACTGGAATATGTGATAAGACCATGCATTTTTTTTTACAGTTGAATTCATAACTTTAGTTGAGTCTGTTTATGCTTCATTGCACGATAACAACAATGACATTTAACAGCATATTTCAAGAATAAGTATTTCAAATAGTGCCCATCTATGAAACACACAGATAGGGTAATGTCTGGTTCTAGCCACAGTGACATTTAAATCTAGTCACAACTCCTTGTTGAGAAGGAGGTGAAGCACAGGTGATTCTAGGATTTTTTTAAGGTGGGGGGGGGGGGTCGTAAGAGGGGTTATTAATTCATACAGACCAGCGGACCTTATTAGCCAATGATATTTTTTGAATTGGTGAGTGACAAGGGAGGGGGCACACCGAGGGCCAGTCAGCTTTCAGCTGTCCCCGTACACCCCCCCCCATGGGTGAGGGGAACATGACACTGCACCAAAGATGATCTGTATCTGGAAAATCTCTCTCTGCCCCCCCCAGAGAATGACAGATGACAGGCGCCTCAGTTGAGAAGAGCTCTGCCAGCCCTGGGGGGCACTATGACTGAGTTATGTGAGGAAAACTCTGCCGTTGGTGTTGGGGAGGGCACACACACACACACACACAGGTCATCCCAGGCTTCTAGCATGATTTCACCCACCAATGGCGTCGTGCCAATGAATTTAGGCAGAAGCATGTACCTACCCAATATTTTGTAAAAATGTAACATACATTAATATTTCAGTCAACCAAAAATATGCCTACGCTGACTGTGAATAACATGGTAAAAAAAAAAGCAGTAAACGTGCTGGCCGATGAGGTAGCTTAGTCCCCGCCCCCAGCCCTCCCCAACC
>JAODKE010000051.1:16196323-16232320 GCA_026779605.1 Mormyrus hasselquistii
AGAGAGAGACAGAGACAGGCAGGCAGAGAGAGAGAGAGAGAGAGAGACAGAGAGAGAGAGAGAGAGAGACAGAGAGAGAGGCAGGCAGAGAGAGAGAGAGAGACAGAGAGAGAGAGAGAGAGAGAGAGAGAGAGAGGCAGGCAGAGAGAGAGAGAGAGAGAGACACAGGCAGGCAGACAGACAAGGCCTACGCGTCCCCATACTCACCCAGGGTAGCAGCTGCTGCCAGGCCGGCAGTGTAGGGGTCAGTGCCAGGTGGGGCAGCACTGATGATGTAAGGATTCGGCACGAAGGCAGCTGGCGCAAGACCTGGGGAGGGTGGAAGGTTTTGGGGTCACAGGTCTCTGACATAGGGGGGCACACATGGGGCGGGAACACTTACCGATGTGGGGCTGCTGGGCGGCAGCCAGGGCATACTGCTGCTGCTGCACGGCCAGCGCGTTTGGTCTCTGGAACAGCTGAGGAGGGCAGGCAGACCAGTTACACACCCCGAGTGGGGGGGGGGGGGGGTGGCTTCATTTAAGCTTTAAACTCTCAACACAGACTACAAAAGGCAAGCTTAAATCATGACGTTACACTTCTAGCAAAAGGATAACAGCTTTGTGCTAAACTGGAAGTTTGACACGCTCCATGAAATAAACATGAACACTGTACCGTAAAGACTGAACGATTTAAATTAAATACAGACATCACTAAGACGACCTGGAAGCACAAAGCAGCAACCGGGCTTTTCCTGGCTTTCCTGACAGATACCTCTCTCACGAGTAAGAGCTGTAGCCACGGGTGGTGCTGGAGTTGTAGTACAGTCTAGGTCAACCTACCTGCTGTTGGGAATTGTACTCAAACAGGCCCACGGTGGCGCCGGAGGAGTCGATGGGCATCTGACTACTAGGGTACTCAAACTGCAGCGGCTCCATGCCCACGGACTCCATGGGGTCCATGGGGACCCCCTGAGACTCCACACTGGTGAAGTCCTCCACAGGCTTGGGCCCATTGCTGCCTGCCAGCTGGGAGAGACCCTCTACGGGGCCTTGGCCAGCGCCCAGCAGGTCCACCTCCGCTCCAGGAGGGGGGCAATTCCCAGGGGTACGGCTGGAGGGGAAGGGAGACGGATGAGCGAGGAATTACCCCTCCTCCCCATTCCCAGGGTCGCGGAGCAGCGGGAGTATGAGGCGGCTTCGTTTGGCACCTGAAGGGCTCCTTGACGTCGACGTCAATGCCATTCTGCATGGGCAGGCTGCCGGCGCTCTCCAGTCCGTCTCCCTCCACCTCCTTCAGCTCCTTCAGCTTGTCCGGGTCAAAGGCCGCCTTGCTCTTCTTCTCGCGCTTGTCACCATCATCCACCTCAGGGTCACGGGGTCCCTGCGGGGAGGGAGGGAGCAGTGACTCGCCGCACACGGACACCCGCGCCCCGCGAAAGCGAGAGGGGCGCTGAGGGATGAGCAGACACACTCACAAAGGCTCTCTTGCTCAGGCAGGGCTCCATCTTGTCCGCGGGGGAGGAACTGAGCACGTATTCTACCATGCTGACACCGAGGCCCCCGCTCTCGGAGCGCGGTGACAGCACGGAGCCCACCTCGCCACCGCCGCCGTGGAAACTCTGCCCAGGCCTCCGCTGCACCATGATGGGCTGCGACACCGAATGGTCTAAGGGAGTAGGAAAGTGGGGGGGGATTAGAGTAAGCAGGGCACCCGCATGACACTGGGTGAGAGGGCGGAGGGGGGCAGCCCTTACCGGAGGTTCCCCAGGCGCTGTCCCGCCACTGGTCAAGAAAAATCCCCTTTGGTCCGTCCTTACTTGGGTCCTCTGGCCAGAACTTCTTTCCTGGCAGGAACTGCTACACAGAGGAGCAACAGCAGAAGTTAGGAGCACGGCTCGCCCTCCAGGGAGCACACCTTCCCCAGGACCTGACCCGCAGCAGGATACCCACACATCTCCCAGCCCTGGGAACTCACCTCTCCCATGGCCCGACCTTCCAGTGCCAGGGCCTGAAAGTCGTGGTTCAGCTCATCCATAGATCGCACCTGGGGATCAACCAAAGGGATGCCTGTCATTCTGGTGGCCAGGCGAGGGGGCAAGCAAGCGCCCGGGATTGGTGGGCAAACATACACTGTGCTTTACCTGGGTGTCACCGTGGATACTGTCTCCAGTCGGCCAGCGGTGCTTGCCGTTATTGTAGCCCACGACCGGCTGTTCTCCATGCTGCCGCTGGAAGAAGTAATCGACCATGGCGTCATCCTGGGAACGCCCCCCAGGGGTGGCCTGGCCGGGGGGCGGGGCTTGGCTAGGGGGTGGAGCCTGAGGGGGCTGGCCCGCTGCAGGGGTTCCTGGTCCAGTCGTGAGCACCACAGGCATGCTTGGAGGTGCGGTCTCAAGGGGGGGCTGTCTGAGGTGGGGGCTGAAGGAGTCCTGCCAGAGTACTGCTTTTCTCTTCAATACGCACGCTACGCTCATTCCACCAGCACCTGCGGGACATGGGAGACACATCAACACACTGAGGACCCCCTGCTGGTCCCAAACCGACTGCACTTCTCGCAAATCACGAAGCGGTACGTCGGTGCCGTTCCCGGCATCTGACTTTGTACTTTGCCAATATCCACAACACTTAGGAGAGAGGAAATTAGATTTCCAATGAAAACAAAATGACCTTTAAACTTATCAGACTTTTGGTCTCCACAAAATCCGAGAAATACTGCAGGCTGCTCTGCCAGGCTCGTCCAAGCGGGGGAGCAGGAATATCTCCATGTCACCCTGCTGTGACATCACCCAACCTCGTCTCATCTTCTCGTGATTATTCTAGAACGGGCATTAATCTTGGTCCGTTTCAAAAAGCATGATCTTTGCACAACGTAATTTCTTGTGTCATGAGCTGTATATTCAATCCAAATTGTCCTGCTCATATTATAATTCACACTCAAAGGGAGCAACACAGTTAAAAATAAATTCAATTCATCCCTTAATATCCCACCACTGTGTGCAGACATGAGAAGACACCCGAGATGGGTAACTAAGACCTATCAGGAAAGCCCAGGTCCCACTTCTGCACAAGTCTGCCACTATCAATAATTTTTTTAAAATTCAGGAAGCAGGGTTGGACGATATTTCGATAATTATATATTTGGCCGGACTCCGGCTTTTCGGTACGATACAGACATTTGACTGTGCCCATAATTTAAGCAGATTAGTACTGCGGGTAAAATATGAATGAAATGTGGTTTGTGACCCAAAAGTTAGTAATCTAGTAGTCCTCCAATGGTCCGAACGGGACGGTTGTGGGCCGCCACCAAGTATTCCTGGGGAGGGGGCACTTTAACACAGAACTGTATGTCACAAAAATGCAATGGAGCAAGAAGACTAGGCCAGTGCAAAGGCTGTGTGGTTACCTATTGGGATTTCAGGCAGAGTCACTGAGGAAGGTGCAGAGAAGAGTCAGAAAAATAGAAATTAGGGGGGGGGGGGATGAATAGAGGTGACCCTAGCAGAAGGTAAATCTGGAGTGGATTTCCAGATAATGGTAACCCTTACCTATCTTACGAAAGGTGTTTGTTTTCCTACGTATGCTTCCTGAACAATCTCTTAAGAAATTGCTTAAGGGAGAGCTTCTTAAGACAGACCTTAAAAGGCGCCGGAACACCTGATTGGTTGACACTGATGGTGCGGGAATTGAGAGAAATGCATGAGAGAAAGTGGCATTCTGGATAAGTATAACGCTGTAGGAATCATTCAAAATATTGCATTAATCAGAACTGGGGAGAAGCTTAAAAAAAAAAAAAAAAAAAAAATCCATCTAATCATAAATGTGATTTTTGCCGATTGTGTGCATGAACTGGCCTCCCCAGGTCGTATTTAGTTGTTCTACAAAACACTTGCATACACCAATATGTCTGCATGTCCGCTATAAGAGACAGCTAAGAGAGACCAACCTTCCAAAAGAATATCTCACGGAAGGTTCCCAAAACGTTCGCAGTTAAGTGTAACACACTGGAGCGTTAAGAGACAACTTAAGGTAGAACTTATGATTGACGCAGCGTTATGAAGGTTTTTGGAAGCCAGGACCTGACCCGTTTGTCATTGAGGTTGGATTTCCGGCAGGGTTCATCTTTAGACTTTTCACCCATTCTGTTTGTTGTTTCCTTCCTTTTGCGATTTTTAGTTTTGAATTAAAAAATAAAAATATAAAATATATATATAAAAAAAAAACTCCATGATGTGCGCTTGGACATTTTTACAGATGCAAACATTCGTTGCAGCTTACATTAAGGTCTGCTGCAAAAAGACACCGAAGACACAGGTGTGCCTTTGGGGGGGGGGGCGGCTGTGGGGGTTCCATTAACACAGGGCTATTCATCACACAGATACAAGTCTGACTGTGAAGCGGAGGCACAGGTATTTTGAGGCACTGACGTCAGCTTTTATACCAAAAAGCTGCAATATCAGAGACCGCGGATGCTAAATACCACCATGACAGTAAAGGACAATGAGAAAGTCAGAACAACAAAAAAAGTGGATGGAGCAGGCAGACATCACGTATCCTAGGGCGCAGAATCTTGATCGTGACCAATGTGTCAGACAGTAAGTGAGAGCACTGCCTCGAGGACCCCGTGCTCCACAGCACGTGCGAACAGGCAAGGCTATTCCAGAACATTCACTGGAAGAAAGATCAACAGACGCATTGTTAGTAAAACATTTTTTTTTTCACTCCACAAGAGCACTTACTCATGATTTTAATGGGTACATTATTTCCTAACAGATCTCATTAACGGTCCCGGGTGAGTGAGAAGATATTAATAATAATAATAAATATCTGGCCATAATTCTAAATGGGCTTTTCATTCCAGTGTCCTCATTTGGTGTTGTTAAAATGATCCGTTTGTTATTGCCAAACCAAAAAGGTAGAGATGCACCGATCGACCGACCGATGTTATAAATAATATTACCCTGCACCTATTATTTGGAGGAGAATAGTACACTTCAGTTATTTGGAGGTTTGTAACCTATGTTTTTTTTATTTTAAGGCGAGTAAGACAAAAGGTCTCTGGTGAATTTAAACATACTGACAAATGATGTAAGTAACTGACATTTGTTTTGTTATTTTAATCTGTTGCAGCTGCTCTTGTTTGTCAAATATGTCCGATAAAGCTGGACGTACGGCAGCTCATTTTCAGTTAAATGTTATCTGTACCTCTTTCCAGTCACAGGGCACTTTATTTTGAGACTTGAGAAAAGATCCTGTAACTTAGTGCACTTTGGGGGACATTGTAAAGGTTAATTTCTTTAATCATGAAAATTATATTGCATTGAAGAAAAGTTTGTTTGTACATGCTGTCAATTATTAGTTCTTGGAAGAAAAATCAGAAAATGGGCAAAAATCAGACACACTTGCAAAACATTGGAAATCTGAATGGCCAAGAAAACTCCAATCGGTGCCTCTCTAGAACTCACCTTTAATACACATCAAATGTGGTTAAAAAGAAGCAATTCCCTAAAATTACATTAATTACAAAGGGGATATTGTAACCCTTCATTCCAAGTACAAAGGAGAAAAATTTTAGGCTACATACTAAACAACCGACTAGCAAAATTAATACCTGATGGGGTATTGTTTATATACCTTAAAAATAAAATGCCAATTAATATCAACTAATATTAGCATACTGGTGCATTGCATAAGGATTTCCTTTTACATTTATTTTAGCTGCCTTAATGACACTGTGCGGCTCCTCGTCAGGCAGCAAAAGCCCAGGATACCTCACTGACCAAGTGACGCCTCTCTTGACAGCCAGAGGAGCAATTATCAGCTTTCCCAACAAACCGCGGCATGTCAACGCGAGACGACGCCGCCGCCGCGGGACACGCGTCACTCACCGCTGCCTGACGGTGGGACGGGAGACGGGTCAGAGCCCAGGACGACAACTGCGTGGCGGCGACACGGCGGCTCAGAATCAGCACCGCACACACTACCCGCCTCGCAGGCGCACGGCGCACTCGCACAGACGCTGCACATTTTCCACCTCAGTGAAATGTGATCAAGCTTTTCAGCCGCTCTAAGTTTTGTCTGCAATCAAGTTAGCAGGCTGTAACTGGGAAATGCCTCAAACAGCAGGCGCCCTGGTCCCATTTAAAATCGTTTGATTAGTTACCGGTAAGCAGATGGGCAGCTAGTTATCCACGCTTGGATCGTTGCATCATTTTAAAAAAGCACAGACTATCTGCAGTGTAAGATGGTCCCTTTCACATCCGTTCCCTGGTCCACACAATTCCATTCTTTTGTAGTCTGAACTCCTGCTGTCCCAACAGAACAACAAACAGAGACTCATGATACAAATCTTTAAAACACCATCCGCTCAGCTCCCAAAGACATACTGTAAAGCAACAGTTTTCTGTCTACTAGCATTTAACTGGGCTGCATATAAGCATTTTAAAAAGACTGCGCTATGGGACGTGGAGCTATTACCAGTTTGAACTCCAGTATGTGCAATACGCATCCTTATTAAGCTGGTCGTTGCTGGGAAGGCGAACGTAAGGCGGAAACATCATGCTTAATGGATCCTTTGGCTTAACTCAGGGTCACTGTTTATCGACTCGTTAAAAACACACAAACACCCCCGGCTTCAGTTTAAGGGCAGGAATGTTTGTTGCCCCACCATAACTGAAAACTTTGCCACGGACAGCCCCCTTCGGGAAGCGTGGCGGCAATTTTGCGGTTTCACCAGCGACTGTGAACACTGGAGAGGGGGCACAACACAAGAAGGATAAAACGGCACACAAAAAGATCATAAACACCGGCGACACCCAGGTAAATTAGCCACCGGCCAGTGGATGCTTTTAGACACCATTTACTGCTCCCTGCAAATTGCCGTTTGCTATTGAAAACCACGGCATGCGTGAGGCACCTAAATCCAAAACATCTAAGGGACGGCAGAACGGCCCGGAGAGCGTGCCGGCGAGCCTGTGCTCAGAGGGGGACGGCGCCAGGAGCATGGCCTTGAAGCTGTGTCTGGGCTAGCCTCCGTGCGAAGCCTGACCCACCTGCATCACAGCCACTCAGAGTCAGGCCACCACCGCACCAAGTCGAAACAGGCCTGAGCGTGGCTCGCAGTATTATCTGACAAAGAATAATTTCCCACCAAATAAGAGTTTCAATTAATTTACATCCCAAAGCTCAAGGGCGCCCTCTAGAGACTGGTTAGTGCAGCTAAGACAAACACACGTCACCCATGTGGCGCAAGCCTGAGCGAGCAATCGAGGAGGAGTGCCGACCTTCTAAAGCCGGGAGAGCGGAGATCCAACGGCTCTGTAGGCCTCAACTTAGTAAAGAAAACTGCCAGCTTCAATCCGTAACTCACGCCTTGCGATTTACGGCAGAGGGGCGAAGCAAACGGGCGAGATGAGGCCATTTGCCAGGTGAAGGCGAGCGCAGGGGTTCCCACAGAATGGCGGCTCGCCAGCGGACACCACCAAAGCGCCAACAGACCCAAAAGTCATCATCGCCTACAAATGCTGTCGGAGCACCTGAATAACATCACAGAAAAGCAGTCAAATAGCAAGGCGGCACAAGACGGAACAGGGAGGTAACGAGGGAATAAAGGGAACCTGAGCATATGCCGGAAAAAGCATCGTCCTGAAACAAACACAGAGAGAAAAAAATGAGGCAGACGGAATGTACCAAAATACTCCAGATCTAAACAGAACGTACCATCTGAATTAATATATATGTGAGAGTGACACTTGGTTGCCACAGAGGAAGTCACAGCTTTCAGAAGGACGGTCGTTGCCGGTGACATGGAGCAGCCCGGCTGGTGACAATCGATGCCTTTCAATTCATACTTACGGCACAAATCCAAGTGCTTCACTATTAACCTCCTGAATATGGGGGGGGGGATTTCTCCCATGGATTTCTATTGAGCTGAACAAACAGGCTGCAGATCAAACAGCCTGAACAATTACAAAACACAGGATTCCCACACCTGTTTCTAGCAACACCTTGTGCACTGATGTCAATCGAAAAATAATACTACAAATCCTTCGGGGTCTACCGTACCCCTCAAACAAATCACTGTGACTGCAGATCATTTTGGCCAAAAGCTACTATATACTGGATTAAGAATTCCAGGGAAACAGAGTGGACTTTGGTAAACTGTTTGCAAAACAGAACAAAAGATGTTACACGCACACTTAAAAAGTTTGTTCCTATAATCCCCTCTCTTTTCTTGAAAATTACGTAACTGTCAAAGTGGGAAAAAAAGGATCACAGGCCAGGATTCAACCGTGCAGCCGACGTGCAAAAATCCCAGAGCGAACTGGTGACAGCCACACAGAACGCAGCCATCCGCACCCTTCCGACCACGCGCCAAACTAAAGTATCCCTTTAAAATTCAGACCCTTAATAGTCGTGTCATCACGCTCACGTTCCGTGCAAAATCTTTATTTAATCAGCATTTATTCGGCCTGCCTGTTACATTTCCCTCTTCCTCATTGTCCAGGAAGTTGTGGGTCACAACATAAGTTTCACATATCTTAATGTGCCAACAGAGAAAGGGGGGAAAAAATAGTAATTAACAAGACAGCAAGTTTTAGGAAACTGTTTGGAAGAGAAAAAAAGTGCTAATAGAAGTGACCTGGCAAGTTTGGTGAGAGATACTGCAGTGAGAGGTAGGGGAACAGCTTCAGAGCATGCTGAACGTGTGTGTGTGTGATTATATGTATAATTTATGTATAAAGTGATTGCAGACAGCAGACAGCAACACAGCTGTCCAGCAGCATGCTGAAGCAGACAGTGTCCTGCAGACACTCACTCAGCCACTACACTGCATCAACCAACAGAGACACAAAAGACACGGCCCACTTTAAAAATGGTCCGACCAGGACAGCGAGAACCACACAGACACCCTCACAGCAGGACAACTGAATCTCTCAGACTCAGTAGCAGGTATCACATGGCACGTCCCTTTTTATACAGCGTATTCGGTACGAGGTTCACGTCGAACACGACATTCACGCCCGTCGCTCTCTTCAGAACTGAGCCTGATGGCACTGACAAACGCAAGAGCCAAAAGCAATTCAGAGAAAAGTTTCATCCAGATGGCAGCAATTTACAGCCTGACACAAAACTCTGTTCTATCAAAACACATTTATAAAAAATAAAACAAAAAGCAAAAGGGGGTTTTGACCCAGTCGCAGAGGACACTTACATTCTCATACTATATTAAGGATGCAGAAAAAAATGCCTCTGCTTTTCACTCTGGACACGGACTCAATGTTCAACATCTAGGATGCCTGGTGTCAAACTATGGATGAACTTATTACTTTAATAAGCTCTAATTAAAAAGGAGTGTCTGAAACTAAATTTACTGTGACTGCGGTGGTCACTGTGTCGAGGCCTTGGACCTCTGAACAAACGAACATCATTTTTACTTGTGCCCCCTCAGGCCGCACGTACTGCGCACTGTGGCTCAATGCTATGTGAAAGATTGCTACCTGGTTTAGTTCACCGAATATAAAATGTAAGATTTCTCCCAGGTGAGGTTTGTAATCTGCTAGTATATCAAAACTGGGAAAAGGTGGAAACTGCCAGTGGTATATACAGACAGACACTCCATCCTCTGCACAACTGCAGATTAAGAAAAATAAAGCATTAAAATCACTCTAAGAATAACAGTTTAGTCATAATTTTAATGCCACATTCATTTTTTTTAATAACCTTTTCATTCATTTTTTCCACACTGCACAGCAATGCTGGAGTTTCCCCCTTTTCCTGCTTGTGAAGATTCAGTTTCAAATTGTTCCATCAGTCCCACCCACAGCCCCTGGCCATAGTCACACAGGCCGAATGCCTTTGAACGTGTGTAATTCGCAGCGTTAGGTGGATCCACATCATTGGTGGCAATATGCAGGTTAGGGGGAGGACACTTTGGGCTGGGGAGGCTGGCACAGTGGAGGGTGGCAGCCGGGTTTGGGGAATACCTACGAGCGCAATCTAGTGAGGAGCCAGGCACAGCAAGATCTAACCTACTGAGGTGCCACCTAGAGACCGGTGCTTGAATATACAGGAAGCTAGTTTGGAAAATGTTATTGTGAACCATTCTCTCGGTGTGCAGCACAATTACAATAGTGCAGGAAGTCACCTTTCGAAAAAAGGTATATTATATAAAATCTCCAGGCTACTGGACATTCATGCATACAGGTTTACCTCGACTGGAGACCCATTATCCTACAGATAGTGAATCACATTGTTACCTTAAACAGATATACATTTCAGAAACAGGGAACACGTCGGTCCCTAATGACAACTCGGCCATCGACATGATCGAACCCCCCCCCCACCCTGCACCAACAACTAACCCGATATGAATATATATATATAAAGAGAAAGTATGGCGCGCAAAAGCCTGCTCTTTGTTATTCCATTTGCACATAACCCAGAAACACCCGGAACTCGACAGTCACTCGTCCGCCACTTCCATGCTGATCGGCACAGGCACCATCCCGGAAACGTGCATTACTGGCCAGCACGAGGTTAATCATTATCAAAATACTAATTAACACCTCGCGGCAAAGGGCTGCACGCCACCCCGGTGCATCTGACGCTTCCACCGAATTGGTACCGTTAGTAAACAAACCGAAGTTGCCTGTCAACATGAACAAAACATCGGCAAATGGAGACGGCGGCCGCCAAGCCACTCCGATCGGAGGGCGAGCTCAGCTGCGAGATCCGGCGATATGCCGACTAGGGCTGCTGCTGCTGCTGCTGCTGGCTAACAGCAGCAAACACAGGCAAAATGCCCGTCTCCGGCGACAATACATGGCCTTCGCTCAGCCAAAGAGGAACAGATCAAACCGGTGCACACAAACACTACCGTCGCGAGACGCCGCGTTTCGGAAAAAGACATAATAAATATCTGTGCAAACTCAACCTGTTCCCCGGCTCTGGGGGTCCTACCGGTCTGCATGTAGGTAACGACAACAATAGAGGCCCAAGCATTCAGGACAGGAAGACAGATACAAGAGAAGGAAGAGACGGGAGAAATCAGGGGGGGGGAGCAACACAGGTTGGAAATGCTCTTAAAAACGCCCGTAAACCCGTAGAATCTACCAAATGTACGCGGCGTTTTACGAAATGAGGTTTTTAGCGGACGCCCGGCTCCAGTCGACCCGTTTACTTACAGGCGGAGTGGGTGGATGGTAACGGATTTCAGCCCCAGAACTCTCCGACTCCCTAGCTTTCACTCCGACAACATGGCGACTCGGTGGGGGCAGGCGGGCGCGCTGCATGATGGGAAGGCAGGGCCGAATGTGCGCCTCACTGCGCCAAGAGGGGAGTGTCGCGCCAGCCCTTTGTTGTACGCGCCGAGCGCTCATTCAAAGCTTTTACCTTACCGAAGGTACATATAAGGCCACTTCGCTGCTGTTCCGTGTTTTGCCATGCAACACACTTTTTTTGTCAGTTTATCGTAGCTTACGACGATTCATATTGTTGTAATACTCCATTACACTGATTAGTCTTGTCAGGCAAATTGTGCGCTGGATTCATTGTTGAAGAGACAGCAAGCATGAAGGCTAAATAGTTTTCCAAGTTCACTAAACATGGATTTCAGGAGAACCAAATATTAATGTAGTGGTACGTGTCGTTATTCGCTAATCACCCCTCACCATAAAATCATTTACACTAGCGGTTTGATGCTAGCGATTTGTATGGAGCTATCTTTGCTATGGAATGGACCAGAATTCTGTTTTGTTATATTACTGTTTCACAAACAAGCCACTGCAGTTAAGATTAGTCTGGTAGCAAAACAATTTCAGAAAATAATTTGTCCCTGTAGCTTTCCTCATTTTAGTTTTAACCCCGAAATCTTACTTAGGTTCTGTGAGACCTCCTTTTCATTTATATCTACAAACTTCTCCAAGTGCCCTAGAACCGTTTGGAAGGTGCATTGACAGATTGTAGCAGTGGCTTGAATGGGAAATGCAAAAGCAGCTCTTCAGTCAGCGAGGTCTTGGTCGTCAGGAGGGTCCTGAACATGACATCCTGGGACACCTGCTTGGTGATGCTGATTTTCATTCCTTGAGTGTGTGTGCGTGCGCGCGCGCAAAAGTGCATGCAGAAAGCATTGCCTGTTGTGTCACAAAAATGTTTAAGGTCACAATCAAGAATCAGTGTCACTTTAAAGTCACCAATGTGCCAGGAGGAACCCAGGAGAACAACTGTGCAAAAGGACAACAATGAACCACCACATGATAACACAAGCAGACGGCGTCTAAAAACAAATCTGTTTATTTCCCAAAAACCCGAACCCCCCCACCCCCGCCAATAAGTAGTATATAAGGGTTGTGTCCTTTGACACCTTCTTAAAAATGAGTATGCGTATGCACACACACACACACACACACACACACACACACACACACACACACCAGCAGCTGTGACACATGAACGAGGGAGATGCACTGCAGGTTATTGTGAGACAGTGAAGGGAGTCTGCGTGTGACAGAGGCCCCCAGTGCACCTCCCCGCCGGCCTCTGGGAGATGGAGAAAGCGAGAAAATATCAGAGCCACAAAGTGAAGGAATTCTGTGTTAACAGGACAGATGGAAATATAGCGAGAAAGGAAGCTGCTGGGAAGAGAGAGAGGGAGGTGTGGAATGAGGCCAAGAAGCATTCTGACAACAGAAAGGGGGCAAGACATTTTGGGAGATTAGTGGGGGCGGGGCAAATAGGGCAGGTTAATATTTACATGCACACGAAACCTACATAAATTTTCCTTAGAAACACTATTCACCAATCTAGTTTATATGAAGTGGACGGAGAGGTCACTGAGCATGTGCAGGCGGGATGATGGGTGCGAGTTGTACGTCAGCGTAATGGCCAGTTGCCCACCATGTGACATGGGCCCACCTGCACAGACACTCCGCGGGACCATCCTGGCGTGGGTGGGTGGCCCACGCAGAGCAACCGTCACCTTCCGGAATAGAGGCGGGGCCGTCGGACTGGCGGGGAGGCACCGGGGACGCCTCTCACCCAGCTTCCCGGCCCCCCTCCTCTGGCCATCGCTGATATTCGCACCACTGAGGTGTTCAGACCGAGCTCTCCCGTTCGGCCACTGTAACCATCACAGTCAGCATCTTCTGGATGCAGCTGGATATGCGCACGGGACAATTAGGGGGCTAATCTACGCAGTCAGGCTCTTGATGCTTAGTGTGGAAGGAACCAAATCATTCCGAACTCCATCCCCACATTTCGGATTTAAAAAAAAAAACCACACGGGGGGACAAGAAAGCTGCTGCACTTTCAGAGGGGGAGGGGGATCTACTGTGCCCACTGTGCACCACGCCCCAGCCAGCCCCCCCTCAGACCCACACTGAACCTCGACCACAGAGTGAGGAAAAAATACCAAAAGTGCACACATCTTCACAGTTAATGGAGGGTGACTGGGCCCATTTTGGTTCGTGGTTTGTCACCGGCCATATGCACTGTCCAGTCAGTAAGTCAATACTGCAGTTAGTCTCACCTGCCAGCAGGGGGCTCTTTGAGACAGTTTTTTTTTTTTTCCTCTCCGCACCCCCCAGTTTGAATCAGAGGCTATACAGAAATGAAGACATCTCTACAAAAGACAACTTTCCGAAGACCATGCTGTGCTTCTCCTCAGACGGAAGCCTCTTGATCATCAGCGATCCTCCTCTTTCCCCCCTTTGGGCTGCTGACCTCACCTACCCTGCGCTGGGAAGGGGGGGGGGGCGGGGAGATAGAGAATCTGTCTTTAGATGAGGAGCTTGAACATGACATTTCTCACCAAACTGACACCTTTAAATATATTCTATAAAACACATTCAGCAGAAAGAAAAGCAATTTAAAACAAAGTTCCAAATCAAGGATAAACAATACTGAATCAGGTGATGCAGGCGTTTGATAATGTTTTAATTAACATTTTAATTAGCACTATTTCAAATTAAACTACAAAGTGATGTTAGTTACTATATCCAAATATAGCAGTAAAGCGATTAGAGCGGAGGCGGAGAGGGAGCTGGCCCCCCCAGCCTCCGATGACCCGCCCTGGCACTTCCTGATCTACAAGAGCGCCGTGTCTCTCATTAGCATTAGCATTGACAGCTAACAAATCTGAGGGAAGTATGAAGGGGCAGAAAGAAGTCGCACAAGGCTGCGTGACACTGGCGTGACTGAAGCACGTCAGGTGAGGAAGTGTCGCTTTTTTGTAATGAAGCATTCGGGAGACGGTCCACGCCGACTTCTTCAGGTCTGTCTCGACCACATCTATAATAAGAAGAGGTGTTTGGCCTTTAGCGGGCCATTCATCACGCCATGACTTTTAGGCCACATTCCGGAGCCTGGCCTGGTTTGATTTCGGCCGATTCACCACAGTTAGAGGGTCCCATGGGACGCTGAAGGACCACAGAAACCAGAAGTTTGTTTTACTGCTTCATCTGTATGGCTCCTCCAGATTTTAATTATAGTGGTACTGACTCCGTGGTGGGCAGGGTTCCACTAATGCACTAATCGCTAATTAGCGAAGCTAACGTTTTTGTTAGCGGATCAGTGTTCCCGCTAACATTGGAAACCATTAGCGGACCAACTAGCTCCTGCTAAATTTAGCTCTGCTAACTGAAAATCCGCTAACATTTTCAGGCACGTTAAGTGAATTAAATGTAATGGTCAAAAGCATTTGTAAACCCTAAAGTCATATTTGTTCCTGTCTGTTGTGAGCATGTCTGCAACAATCTGTCTGGCATGCTGTTGGCCGACTACGTGTAAACAAAGGAAGTGATTGGTTGATTACTTGTCAGCTTTAAGGAGATCTGGGCTAAATGTAAGTGAACAAAGATGAAGTCCATTTAAACTGGGGTACCCTGAATTAAGCGGAGAACAGGAGCCTGCTGGATTTCTTGCTTAGCTGGATAACTTGTCAGATTTCTGACAAAGCTATAGACCAATAAAGAGCTGAGACCCTCCACCCTAGTTCCAAGGTAACAGCGCCATGTTTGTAGTCCCCAAGCAGCTTCACTGAGGGCAAAATGTCAGCACGGTCGAGTTACGAAATAGGGCTTCTCTGACAAAAACGCTTATATCTTGCAAATGGAATATCATAGAAAGAAAATTTAGATGCAGATTTATTTAAGAGATTCTGCAGAATCCTACAATACCCAACAGAGTAAGTCCTAAATATAATCTGGTAATCATTCTAGTACGACAGATGAGACTTCAGGGTTAAATGGGTTAAATTTTAGCTCTAGGTATGTTTTTAAGGGTTTCACAGCCAAAAGCCACACCGATTCATGTAATAAGTGTTAGGGTTAGCAGTTAGGGTTAGCTTCTGCTAAAATTCTTAGTGGTTTATCAGATTAGCGTTGTTCAATTTTGAATTTTGGACTTTTAGCGGATTAGCAGTGATCGAAGCTAACCTTTTGGTTAGCTGTGCCCACCACTCTACCGACTTGCAGAGATTCTGTTTTCTATATACAATACTGCTATAGAGAAGCATTTGGAGCACTGGTTAACAGAGACGTGGGGGGGGGGGGGGGGTACTGACGTGAACAGGGGCTGCAGTGGGAGATGCGACCCCTTCTGCGGGGGCGGGTAGCCATACGAGTCAAAACCACCGATAAAGTCAACTGCAGCAGGAAGGAAAGAGGAATGTCACCAAGGATGACCGAAAACTGCCGGCAAACTGCAGTATGACATCATCATCAGCAGCCAGGTCCCATCGCTCAGTTCCAAATGACATCACCCCCTTTCCCCCTCAGAAAGAAGCACTCACAGCTGTCCTCATCTTCCAGGAACACCTTGCTGACGTAACAGGCATAGACAAATCCAAAGAGCTACGGGAAAAATGAGAAAACGCCATCACACCTTCTCACATGACTTGGAGGGAGGAGCTTCACTAGGCTGGTTCTACTCACTGCCAAGAAGACCTGCAGGGCGGAGCTGACCACCTCAATGTACTGGTAGTCTAGCAGGCAGCCTGAGACGGTAATGACGTGGTGGTCATCTGGGGCTAGGTGAGAGTTGGGCACCAGGGTGACCAAACAGCCTGGCCCGTTTTCCATCCACCAGGACCGATGCAGGGATGTGTTAAAGGTCATGAGGAAGTCCCTGTCCTGGACAGAACATTTGGGAGGCCACAAATGGGTAATATCACAGCAGCACAGACCGAGGAGTTAGATATCACAGTGTCAGTGTTATCACATCACAGAAGTAAAAGAGTATCGTCATGGCACAGACTAGCATCGCTTTAAGACTGTTCTGAACGCAAGTTAAAAAGCAAGGAGGAAAAACTCACCTGGGACAAGTGCCCTACCTCCAGGTAGAAGCAAATAATGAAAGAGTTCCAGCCAACCCAAAGGACCAGCCACACTGCATACTGCGGGATACGCACACAAAAACAAACAAACAAAGTCACGCCAACTCTTTACATATTATATACATAATTATCTCTTTTCCCCAGTCATTATATAATAGAGGTCGAACCATCAATTGGGCAGAGAAAAAAAAAATATATAGACGCCAAGCAATTAATCAGACTACACGGCTGATACGGTGATGACTGCGCATGGCTGCGTGCGACTGCGTGACTGACGCGCAGCCACACAGAGCACTCACTGCGTCAGTCTTGTAGTGTGGTTTATCATCAGCTACAGCAGTGAACCTGCATGACTGCCAGAGATAGGAGTTCTAAATTCATACCACTTATTTCAGTTTTACTTGATGAATATCACCACAAAGGCAAAACGATCATTTTTATAAATGCTTCATGCCTTTTCTTTAAAGCGTAATCAATGTTACAAACCAATAACACTTCAGCTGTATGTTATTAATGTTAAATATACATTTGAAGTCAAGTGTTACTTTTTGTACAAAAAAAATAAATAAATAATACAGCCTAAAATCAGCCAACGCCCCTCCCAACAAAACAAAAATCGACCTCTGTCACTGGAAAACCCATCGATCTACCTCATATATATATATATATATATATATATATATGCACAAACGCACACACAAATGCAGTCCTTCATCTTTCACATTGGGAATTCACCAAATGTTGGCTGAGGGGTTTTTACCAAGGACAGAAAGGACATAAATACCAAGCATACGCACCAGGATGAGGTAGCGAGAGCGGAACTGCACGGTGCCAAAGATGCCCAGGATGACCGCCATGATGTGCAGGAAATTGGCCAGGATGGGTGCCCACTGGTACCCCAAGAAGTCAAACACCTGCCTCTCCAGAGCAGCGACCTGTGGCACACGAAACAGCACCCCCCACCCAGACTCATGAAAAGCACACACTTTCAGCAGAAACTGCAACCAGGATAGAAGTAAACAAGTACAGGAAAAACAGCCAAATCCACAAATGGAAAACAAGTTCTTATGGTTCAAAAAACCTACACTGCAAATTCCAATACATCCAACCAATTTTCCATAATTCAATGCAAAGTTGCAATGAGCCTAGAGACCAAGTCAGGGGACATACTGAACATCCTGTACCGTGGACCCTCACACCATGGAAAATATGCTTATGTTGTTGGAAATCTTGAAGGAAACCCACAAGAAGATACAAATTTCACCCAGAGATGGTTTGGGCTAAGAATCAAACCCATAACCCTGTAGGTCTCCCTCCACAGTGCAACCCACTAAGTCACCGAGTGTTTAAATAGAAGCCTAGCAAAAAGGTAAAATGTCATGAGTTTGCAAAAACCATAGTTGTTTGCCTAGTGACCAGTGAACTGAACTAGAAAAGAGGAAGAGGAGCGAGGGGTAACACTGGGGAAACGAAGAAGAGAAGCGAGGGGTAACACTGGGGAAACGAGGAAGAGGAGCGATGGGTAACACTGGGGAAACGAGGAAGAGGAGTAACGCTGGGGAAACGAGGAAGAGGAGCGATGGGTAACACTGGGGAAAGGTGCTGGAAAAAAAAGCAGGAACAGAGAGTGTGGCCTGTTCTCTTATTAGGCCCCCCCCCCCCGCCATCATTGCATGCACGCACACGCCCACTTTCTTCCAACAGGGGCACCAGGCATTTTTCCCTACAGGCATGTTCCCATGCCCCCCCCCCGCACGCACAGAATCACAGGACTACACAGACACACAAACACAGTTGCCACAGACACACATACTCCAGCATTCCCACAGCAGTCTGCTGCAGTTGTTTCCATGGAAACTGCCAGGAGCCCCAGCCCCAAGCCGTGTTAGCAGGGAAAGGGGGGTTCCCTGGGCCTGTGCTTACACCCTCTGCTCTTTCTCCACACACACACACCGCAAACTCTCCAAATACAACACTAATGTTGCGTAAACATCCTGTCAGTCAGTCCTCAGAATGCAGCGCACACGCTGTCAGACGCACTCAGCATCTCAGTCACTCGCTGCCCAAGTTACACACAGCCACCTTTACGCTCCATTCACCTCTCAGATTACACACACACACACAAATACCTACCGCCAATTATTACTAATTTCACACCCACACACACACACACCTACAAACTCATTAATTCTTGGGAAAAAACATATGCTCAGACACTAATGATATTGTAGACACACAAAATTAAAAAACGCACATCTACGCACAATATTCATCTGCTGTAGTACAGTCACATGCATAGGCATGCCAGTCCTGCACGCGCTTACACTGTATTATACACATACTGTCAGTCACCATATCGTATAGTCACTACAGACAGCGGAATTCACCCTGAGATGTACGATACATCATACCGGACAGGTAGCAACAAAATCTGCCAAAGTTTGCCCGGGGCCAAGAACTCTCATCTCCGCCATAGACACGAAGCCATGTGTTTCCACCAATATGTTACACATATGAGCAGATGATCGGACAAAGAAGGATCATGACTGTGGAGCGCCTGTGTGGATGCCTCTGGGCAGCCGGGCCAGACTGCAAGCCAGCGAACACATGGCGTGAGCAGGGGAGGGCAGGGGGCTGCGAGGAGGAGGGAAGCAGATGTCGCTAGCGAGCGTGCAGCGTGGCCCACGATCCCCGCCAACGGCGGGGCGCAACCGGGCAACTTTGGGGGCCGAGAGGAGTAACACTTTCAGGCCAGCGTGCCAAAGTAGCGACATATACAGGACTGAAAGAAGCAGAGCATTAGAGCTGAAAATCAATGCAATTAATGAGCATAAAGACTACGATTGTAATAGGTTTGAAAATACATTTAAACATAAAAATAAGCACCAATAGGGTCTCGCGTGCTGTTGATCAATAACATCAATTGGTGTTTTCTGGTTTTCCAAACAAGTGCACAATGTGATTTAAAAAAAAAAAAACAATCTGTTAAAACACTTTTTGGCCCGACAAATGCTCGTATTAAAAGCACTTGTATATGGCAATTCAAGGAGACGCCTCCCTGCTTTCACAAACATTTACAGCCACAAATATGGAATTACACACCCCGTTCATAAATGGATTCGTCCTAATGGAGAGTTAATGGACACGTTAAGCAGCCTAAAACCAGGCAAAAAAAAAAACCTGCAACACACTTACCAGTTGGAAAGAACAGATGACCACCAGCGTGCACCTCCCGGTACACTTCCCCATTTTTCCTCGGCCAAGACACGGCTTATGGCCGTGGAAGCTACGGGATGAAATGAAATCTTGCTGTCAGGTCCCGTGGAGGAGAGTGGACAGCGACGATCACCGGTCCGCTTCGGCTGAGCCCGCCGCCGATCAGCACTCCGCTGTGCCCGCTGCTTCCCCCCTCATTACACCCTCTGCGACTCAGTACAAGCCGACACCGATTATACCACCATGAATTTGTCGCCTGGGCTGTTTGGTCATTGCACCGTCATGCCGGTTTCCGAGTGTGTACTGGCAGTACCGATTTAAGTGTTACGGTGGATGTGCTCCCGCTCCAACGTCGGCGTTCCCGGTTCTGCCAGCGACGGGTCGCCGGCTGTGACTCGAACTCCTTGCGATGCCACACCTTCGGTCACACGGCGGACAGAAAGGGACCAGAAAGCAAACCACAAGTGGGGAAATGTTTAGGTAAAGAAAGGAGAAAGATATGAGCATCATATGACATTATATCACACCGAGTAAAAGGGGTAGGGCTTCGCAGCGAGAGAGGAAAAAAATTAACCCGATAGAGGCGAGATGCGAGCTTAGAACAATTAGCACAAAGCGATCCATTGTAACTCACGGTTCGCGGCGATTCCCGGTTCCGAAGCGAGGCGCGCAGGAAGGAGGATCATCTATGTAAACAGGGCGAAGGCGATGGCTATTTATTTAACAGAAATATACGGCAAGCCCACGCTGTTTCAGAGGCTTTGTGAAGCTCAGCGCCAGTACAGCGGGAGGGGGGAAAAGAGGGGGTGCAGGAAGGAAGGGGGGGGGGGGTGAAACCCTCATTTGTGATATAATGAATTCTGCAGCCTGTGCGGGCTTCTGGCGGCGGGGCGAGAGGCGCTGCACTCGGAGACACAAAGGGAGCCAAGCGAGGTTGGCCACCGCCAAGGATGCTTCGGAGCGGAGATCAGCGGTGCGACACGGCGGCTTCACGAGGCAGCAATGCAAGCATCAGCGCCGGGTTAAATGGCTGCTGCAGGCACGCCATCTCACAGGCGTAGGAGCCACTTAAAATAAAGATTATTCTTTGCTATCATAATTAAAAACCCCGGACAGAACTCTGCCGCGGTTCTCTAAGAGTTCATTTTATTGACGACCAGGAAAGGAATAGCCTGCTCATTTTCATAATGGCTACACGCGGAGAAGCGGCACAGAATGGTGATTATTACAGCAGAGAAATAGGACATCCATAGAGAGACACACTGAATCCAGTGGATTTATTTGGAGCAATTAAAAACCAACAGCTCCGTGGAAATCTACAAAGCACATCAAAACTTAACAGCATTCAGTAAATATAAAAAAAGATCCCGAAATGTACAGGAGCACCTTGGCTTCTGGTCTCAAGGCTTCCGGTCACACTCACACTACTGCCAATGTCACTGAGGTCTGACCAGATCAGTAAAATGCTAATTAACCTGTGTGTGTGTGTGTGTATGTATGTGTGTGTCCAAGTCCAGCAGGACGTCCAGAATGGCAGCGCTGAACTCCTGAATGCCTCATCAGTTTCTAAGGGGGCTTCGGCCATGTGACCCCAGGTGGCCATGGAGACGATGCAGGGGGAGGGGGCTCGCCAGCGTGTAGCGAAACCATGGCCCTACTGGATCTCCCCCATGTAGAGCCGCTTGTCACTTGACCCGGAGAGCACTGCGGGGGGAGCAAGATGGGAGGTGGCTAGCGTTAGGCTACATGCTGCAAAGAATCACCTGGATGGGCATTTGAACGGCTGGAGACAGTGACCATGTGACAGCAGCAGAGGTGGAGATTTCAGGTCCCGAGAGTACAAATCCAGACCAGGATTTTGTTTCAACCAGCCAGTTGAGTCCTCTGTGACTGTGACTCTTTATACTAAACTAGTTGGTTGAAACAAAATCTTGGTCTGGATTTGTACTCTCGGGACCTAAAATCTCCACCTCTGGACAGCAGATCCTCAGGAGTTCATCTGCAGCCCACAGTGTGCAGTGATGCGCTGCCGCTGCATGTATGAACTCATGCAGCCATTTAACGCGCGTCACTGAAAATGACGGGTCTCACCGATGGGCTCCGTGGGGTGGAAGGCGACCTCATTGACAGAGCCAGCGTGACCGGGCAGCTTGTACAGGATCCTCCTGGAGGTGGTGTCCCACACATACACAAACCTGAAATGATAACCCCCCCCCCCCACTGTCAGAGCCACGCTGATGAAGCAGGAGCACTTGCTCTGCATCGCGCAGAGGGGGTCATGTCCTGACGGGGGGTGCTGTGCATCGCGGCCGCGTCCCTCACCTGTCAGCGGAGCCCGCTGCTATCTTGCTTCCGTCCGCTGACCAGGAGCATCTCAGAAGGTTCTATCAGGAAAACAGGCTGCAATTATACGGTTTATGGGGACCTCACAAGCCACGCATGCGCCAGCAGCAGAGGTTCTCACAAACCAACATCTGGGGCATGACTAACTTCTGCGTTGGATTGGCAGTAAATGGCTTCTGTTCATTTTTAAATCACAGAACTGCCCAGCATGCCGCACCTCATATGAAGGTATCTGTAGATAGTCAGTCTGTGGCTGAACAAGCAGGCCTGGCTGTGTTGGTACCGCTATATGGATGCTGCAGCCATGCGCCTGCGCGATCTGCTCCATGACCTGTGCTCTCAGAAAAGGGTACCTTTTCAAAATTGTGGACGTTTCCTTGGAAGATCTTCACACATCTCTCCTTGGGAGCGAAGGGGCGAACGTCCCAAACTCGCACTGCAAGGGGGTGACACAAATGGGCCCGTCACCATTGGAGAAGGCAGCGGTCCATCTGGAGAAGCCGCACGGCCGAACTGCGAGTGGGAAGCTCACCTGTGTTGTCCATGGAGTTGGAGAGAAGGTAGGAGCCCTCGGAGCTGAGGCTCAGGCCCGTCAGCGAGTCTCCGTGTCCTTGCATGGTGTAGATCAGCTTATTCTGTCGCAGGTCCCATACCTGAGAGGCGCAATGGATGCACGCAGATTCAAGCGAGACTCAAAACGGCTGCCAGGCCACTCTCAGTTTTCACAGGAACAGCCAACGGCCGCCTACCTTGATGTCATTATCAATACCGCCAGAGATGATCTGATCGCTGGTGTCATTGAAGGTGACGGCCAGCACCTGGTAGGTGTTTTGGAAAGTGTGGACAGACGCCTTCTTCCTGATGTCCCACAGCTGAACACACACACATCACAACGATCACTCTACCGCCCCGAACAAGGCCCTATATATCCTAACAGCCCTCATACAGTCAGCTAATCAGAGAGTGCTGCGAAGTGTGAGATGTAGTCGCTTGAATATTTAGCTGAATGTTAAATGGATACAATTACATAGCCTATCATTGCAAAACAGAGAATTGACAAGTGAAATTATTTTGACATTTCTCAAGAACTGCTGTGAGTCATTAAAAAAATATACTGCGGTAATCACTGGACTTGTGACTCGAATCGTCATACATGTTTTTTTTAATGCATGTGTCAGATTTTACATTTTTTCTCCCAAGCAGTTGACTAGTCGGCAATCTTCTGCTAAGATCCCATATTTCAAATCAGGAAGCAGGTTGTGTAAAATGAAAAGTGGTGGGGTAATGATTTTATGGCCAGTTCCTATTGTACTATGAAAATACTATTCCCACACCCCTAAACCCAGTGCTGACCTCACCTTCACAGTCCCGTCGTCACTACCTGTGCAGACCACCTGTGGGCCACGGCGGGCAGGATAGCACGAGTTCACAAAGGAAGTATGACCCTTCAGGCGCTTGATTCGCTCTCCCGTCTCACTGTCCCACACCCCCACTGTCTTATCAGTGGAGGCAGAGAAGAGCAGGCTGCAGAAGACATCCAATCATAAGACATCCAATCATAAGACATCCAATCATAAGACATCCAATCAGAAATCCAGATAGATCGAGATACCCTGTCACAGCGTCCTATCAGGAGCAAGAACTATTTTAATGAGATAGCCAAGGGGAAGGACATATCTGAGAATCTTTAAAATGTTACTAATTATGAATGGATGGAGTGTATGAAGGACACAGGCACCAAACTGGGAGACTAAAAACTAAGACAAGGATTAATATCTGTGCTATGTGTCATCTAGCACATATTTCTAAGTTTTAGCCTGAAGGGAGCAGTAGACTCGAGCCCTAAATGGGTCACAAGCATGCCCCCATCTTTGCTTATGAAATTTAACCCTGCCCACCCGCCATAGCATACCTGCCGTCTGTGTTATAGTGCAGCTCCATGACGGCCCCGCTGTGGCCCTTCAGGGTGGCATAGTTGTCACAGTCACCATAAACACTCCACAACACTGAGAACAGGACATCAACGAGAACCATTAATTCAGTCGGCGGCCAACCAAGACCTAGTCACCACAGCAACTGTGACTCAACAGCCATGCAAGCAGTAATATCTGCAGCTGTAGAGAGCCCATATACTTATATCCATCAATGTGAACAGTCAATATTTACAGAAAAATGATCAAGCCTTGTGTCTGTAGGACTGTATCACAACAATCAATTTTTGTTTAAATTCAAGGGAGACGTAATGCACTGATGCCTCAGCTCTGATACTGTGAATACATGTAAATATCAGATCCAGAGGCATTAAGACAAGGCGACTCACAGATGAGTCTGTCATAACCAGCGGACGCTAGCGCTGATCCGCTGGGGTGGAACTTGCAGCAGTACACTTCTCCTTCATGGCCTGACAAGAGCATGATGGGAGCCTGGAGGCCGGAACTCCGAGGTGGACCCTGGGGGAGGAGGGAGAGCGTCAGCAGCCGACACTATAACGAGAGGATGACATATGTGACAGACACACACACACCAAGGAGGGAAGGAGAGCGAGAGAATGGCCGGGAAGCTTGACTGGAACTGACCTGCATTTAGGTCAAGGTTTAAAATAGCCCCAAGAAGGATAACAGAAGGCCAAGACTCATACGGGTGACATATTTACACAGTGCAGCAAAAATTAACATTTTCTGTCCTACTTGAGTCTAGCTGTGTTAAGTGTATTACCATCATCTTCTTTGTAACCAGTGCAAAACGCTCAATGTACTGATGGGCTTGGTTAAGTTCAAACTCCCCAAAAGACAGACATAAATGTGTTACTTTTAGAAGGAGGGGGAAAAAAAATAATCAAACACACACACACAATTTTGATAATTTCAACAACTGGACAATTTTTAAAACTTCAATAAACCCGGTTTCTGTAATCTGACACATAACAGCAATAAAATATTGTAACAACTACATTTTGCCAAATATTCATCTATATATCTCCGGTAATTTAATGTATGTTGTCAATCTATTATAATCTCTTTGAATCAGTCAATTATGACGAATACCCAAATTTGACGGGTTAGATTAGGCTTTGAAATAAAAAAATACTAATCTATTGATGTTTAAAGACTTATTTTTCTCATCACACATAACAAAATTCAATTGTTGAGTCGTCAATGATTATAGTTTCACTGAATGCTAAAGTAAAAATACGAAATCATTTAAATCAATCATTGATTCATTCATTGTTTTGGTTCGCCTAAGCATTCTGCTGCAAACTTTATTTTGTGTGACGTGAAGTGATTACACATCTTAGCGCCTTCTATTTTTTTGAAACACATAACTGCAAAACACGTTTCAGAAGTTTAACTAGTTCAAAAGGAGAGGCACGTTAAGTTTTTATACTTAAATACCCCCGAGATAATGAGAAAGGCGCTACCAATTCCTACCATAGTCGCTAGCTGCTGCGACTGCGCCGCGGCCACAAGTTCCGTCCTTGGTCTTTTGATGCCCGCAGGTACTACAGCCATCTCCGCCGCACCCCTCTTTTTCGGCTCAATCATAATTCTTAAAAATCTGAACGATCTGTCTATTGATTATGCTGCTTTTTGCGGTCCCTTTTGATTAAACTAAATGAAACGTGATGTACTCCCCACTGGTTTAAACTGCACGAGCCAAATGGCAACATCAGTTTCCGGCATTGCAATTCGCACGTAATAAGATCAAATATGATTGGTCCACTCCTCCGAAGTCAAATTTCATTGGCTGGTGCAGGGGGTCGTGAACGTATTTGCCCCGGAAGTACATAATCTAGTTGAAGAGCGTTTCAAGATTATAGTGGTGGGAGTTTGACTGAGGATTTGTTATTTGAAATAGTACAGGTTCACGAGTGAGTTCGTTTTTCACGAAACAAATATATAGCACCAAGGCAGCATGCATACGACATTGCTGACTGGTTTGCTAGTCATATGTTTTCCATTGCTGGCTAGGTAGCTACATAGTGAATTTGCGAATGCAAAGTTAATAATATAGTCAGTCGTCAGACAGTGTATTGAACGCCAGTGAAGTGACATCACCTATCCGTATCCGAACTAGTAAGTCAAGCCGCAAGCCTTAATCAGTAAAAAGGTAGTTATCGTGTAGTGGCTGCTTTATTCCTTATGTTATTAAACGATCCCCAGTCGTTCTCGAACAATGTGCATTGGACAAATTTGCAAAGCTGACCATATAATATTATTCAGCTCTGCAGATCGATGGATGGGTTTCGCGGCAGAGAACGGGTGGACCTTGATGACCTGCCTGAACTGTACACCATACTGCGCGGAGAGGTACGGGAGTTCAGTCTTACGTGCGGTACTGTAGAACAGGACTTTCTAATCATAACCCAAACTGTAATGCCAAAGAAGAGAAGTCAGGATGAACGAATGATAATTAAATCTAATTATGTTATGATATACGTCATTTGAAATGTTTTATTCACATTTTTATTTAAAGGAAAAATATTTTCTGTCTTGATTTAAAGATTTAATATGATTCAGTTTATTGACCCAGGATTTCAGCTACAGGCTTATTTACCCATTCGTCTATGCATAGTCCCATGGGTAAGAAGCATTTGTTGCGTGAAAATTAAAAATGAAATAAACATCACAACGTTTACCTTGGATTCCGTTTTTCTTTCAGGTGGCTTCTGTCACAGCCTACGGAGCTTTTGTGAAAATTCCCGGTTGCAGAAAACAAGGTAAGATTTGGCACTTCTGCCCTTTCTGACCAGTATGGGCTGCTCAGCGATGAGATCCAGGCATTAGGGTTAATTGTTCAGCTGTAAGAGACTGCCCAAGATGCAGAGTAGACTCTCCTCTTTGTGTCAGGGCTGGTCCATAAGAGTGAAATGTCGTCCTGCCGTGTGGAGAACCCCTCCGAGATTGTGGATGTAGGAGAGAGAGTCTGGGTGAAGGTCATTGGACGTGAGGTGACTCTTTGTTTTATTTCCTTTAATTATGCAGCATTTTTATATAATAAGTTTACTTAAAAGTACTCAATGTTTAGTGAATAAATCTGAAATAAATTCATCCAAATTATTGGTCCATTAAGTGTAATCCATATACAAATGCAAAGTACTGCTATAGATAAGTGTACATGGTGTGTTTCAGATACAAGAGGGAAAGGTGAAACTTTCATTTTCCATGAAAGTTGTAAATCAAGGCACTGGAAAGGACCTGGACCCCAACAACGTGGTGTTAGAGTATGTGATTCTTACCATCTTCTGATGTGTTTGTGGACGGAGTGGGGGTGCTGGTGGTTTTGCAGTTTCCTGCAAGTTTGCAGGAAAACATTGCAGCGTCTCTTACACAGGCAGGATGAGAGAAAACGACGGCAGTTCAGAGACCACTCGAGCCAGAGGATAACGTTGGAGGCTGTCCTCAACACCACATGCAAGAAGTGCGGTTGTAAGGGTGAGTCAGGGAGCCTATGTGTGTGCGAGAGCGGGCCTAAGGCTGTGATAGGCAGACAAGCATGTGTGTGGTTGAGTGGGACTAAGGAGACATGTGCTTGTGCAGTGAGTAATGCCTGCCTGCTTTTCAGGACACTTTACTAAGGACTGCTACTCCCAGCCTGGCCTGCAGTATAGCCTGGTGCCCGAGGAAGAGGAGGAGCCCAGTCAGTCTGCCCAGACACACCCCCAGAGTAAAAAGGTACCTGACTGACATCTGACACATCCAATTGTGGTCTGGCCAGCCTGAGAAGGGGCAGGGACCTGAAAGTGCAGCTGGGTTTGCTAGGAATACATGCCTGTCGGGATGCTTGACTGATGGAATATTAAGCTGAAATAAGACAAGACCATGGTATTTGCATCCAATTATTTTATAGGACAATTCAATGTGACTGTGTTTGCATACAAAAAGCATTTTCAGTCTTTTAAGGGGGAAACTCTCTACACAAATATTAGTTTTTTCTTGAGTATCTAATAAGTTACTTCAAATTGCTGAAGGTTTTACTGTCTATGGTGAACTATTATGAAATATCACCATTTGTTTAAAAATATCCAAGTCAGTCAAACCATTGGTTTTATTCTTCTGTACAATCATAGAATTCATTGTTAACATACAATTCTGTGCAGAACTCTTACCTGCCAGAGAAAATTATATTTAAATTATCTTTATGTTGGTGTAAAACTACGACTTTATGCCAGTCAAAGTCTGTTAGCTTGGCAGTTTCAAAATCTCCCCGGAAGTGACCGCAGGATTTGCAGAAACTGTTTAATATACTCATGTATTTGTTGATTTAACCTCTAGAGTGCCATGCTTGGCTAATCAATATCTCATCAAGGTATTTAATTATTTAAGTTACTTAACAGACCTGGTGGTGAAATTTAACGAATACATGACAGGGGTGCCCCGGAGGTTTGGCATCTGAAGTGGTACCTTCAGGTATCAAGATTCATCTGCTTTTGGAGAAACAAACTTGTTACTTATTTATTTTGGTACTGTTCTTTTTGTTAGTTTTTTTTTTCTGAGTAATATGCACTTCTTAAACATTTTAGCATTTCTTAAGCACTTTCTATGCCCAAGCCAGTACTGTATGTTAAAAAGCCGTTTTCATAACTCAGTCAACAGCTTTATAAAAATAGACGGCAGGTTAGCAGCCGTGGTCAGTCTGCTTGTTCTTAACATTAACCCTGATGTTACAGAGGATCTTAGTAAAGTTCAGGTCCTGAGAGTCACAATGAATAATCTGCTGCAGGAAATAAGCACATCAGGCTTCTCGCGCAGGACGGACATCTAGAAATGGATTCAGTCTCTCCATGGGAAGTGAAACAAGCTGCGACTAAAGCAGACAGGCAGACTTTGCAGGAAGGATGGAGATTTCAGACTCTTCAGGGGCTTCAGCTATGTTTTTATGTTGCTCTATGTGTATTTTTGGAAGAATCTTTAAAAATGCAGCAGGAATTTCTGGGTTCCTTGTGTGGTGATTTGCCTTCCCCTTTGCGGGGAATGTGGCCGCCTGCGGTGGTGGCAGGCACTGAACCGTTGCAGAAACAGTCGCAAGGTGATCTTGACAACTGCTTTTTAGTACAGGTCTGATGCAACACCCTGAAACGGCGGGCCAAAGCAGCCTCAGCTGGGGTTAGCAAAAGTCGTAATGCTTTTCTCTCTCTGAGGATGGATGGCGATGTTTTATAAGCATAAATATTTAAAGCATTCCTCCCTTGACCGGCGAGCAGAATGTCTGTCAGTAGATCTGAGACTTGTGCCATATGCTATTCTGCCTTGCCTGTAAATCTTTGGCCTGATCTGTTTACCACATGTGACCCTGATTCTCACATGGACGCTCCTTTCCCTCACACCAGGAGAAGAAGGTGAAGAAGACGAAGGAGAGGAGAGAGTCCTCCACAGACTCCAGCGACAACGAGGACTGCCGCAGGCCGGCCAAGCGGGGACGCTCCGCCAGCGAGACGGGCAGCGGAGAGGTCAGGAAGAAGGAGAAGAAGGAGAAAAAGAAGAAGAAGAAGAAAAAGAAGCACAAGAAAGGAAAACACAGATCTCACAGCAAGCAGGAGTGAGAAAGGCGTCCCTGACGAAGCAGGCAGCCTGTGGCAGCCCGGAGGAGTGCAGAGGCCCCGCGTTCTCAGGCGGCTCTGGACCAGCAGAACCACTCCAGTGTAACCGGACCTCTGGGTCCTTTTCCTGTGCTGCATATCACTGTATTGTCTTTTTATTTTTGTATTTTTAATGTGTTTAAATCGCTGTTTTCTTCTCACTTAACACAGAGCGGGAGAATTCTGTGTTGTGTAAATAAAACGCCATCTGACAAGGAGATGAGTTGATTCTTTCATACTTGCTGTTCTCCAGGGCAGTGGGTGACAGGATGCGTGTCACCAGACCAACACAAGCCCCACCCACCGAGCCTTTCACCCACTTTTCCCCCCAACACGTGACTCTGGAACATGCTCACATTACAGCTGTCGGCAGACCTGGCCCAATGACACACACACGCTGACACACACCCACCAGGTTCAGTGGATACCGCGGGACATGATGCACCAGTGCTCTGGTTACACCACAAACACAGGTGCTTAGATCAAGTTACACTGCCTTGTAATATTTACTTGCTTAGCAGATGCTTTTAGCAGTGTATTTCTGAGTAATTTTTTTAAAAAATAGCGCATTTAGGCAGCGTCTGGCTGAAATGTTTGCTTTTGAGATACAGGCATGGTTTTTGCTGAAACTTGAACCCAAGTGATTTTACTCAAAATTTGAGCTCCTCGCCCGCTAACCCCCCTGCTGCCTGCTGCATTATTGTCCAGCTTTCCATCCTCCTAATGTGTTTATTTCTGTTCCTGTTTGCTTGAAATTACATCATACTCTCTGACACTGATGACCTGTGGCACATTCCTGGGCTGAAATAGACCTGGCGTGTTTGTGTGACAGTGGGGGTTACACAGAGACGCTGCTCTACGCTCAGACCCAGCAGAGGAGGGTTAGGGACAATTTTTTTTTTGTTTGATTGGTTTCCCTTGAGTTGAAAATGACAGCATAGATTGTGCAGCCCAGTGAAAAAACAAAACGTGGATTTTTTTTATTGTCTAAGACAGAGGAGGCAGTACAAAGATGGGCAGTGGGGGGTGAGGGGGGGGGGGGGAAGGATAGCAGTAGCAGCACGCTGTATCCTGTAGTAATGGGCTGGGAGCTGGGGTGGGGGGAGTCAGGAAGTGAGTCCTCTATTCGGCCTTTACGTACGAGCGGGTGGACACCACGTCACCCAGCGTCAGGGTCTGCGGAGCACAGCAAATGATCAGCTGACAAGCAATGTGCACATAGCCCCCCCTCCCCCACACACACACACACACACAGAGGGATACTGACCAGAGTCAAGCTGTTATCGTTGACCTCCCTCACCAGGGTCGTCTCCTTCCCATCCCACTTCTGAATGTGCACCATCTTATTTCCATCCAGCGACACCACAGACTGGGGGACAGATGGAGGAAGAGTTCAGACATACACCTGATCTACAGGGAAGTCAGTGTTTAGGTATATGGCTGATCTACATGAAACTTAGTGTTTCGCTGTTTGTCGTATTCAGGCAGTCATTGTAGCTTATGACTGACATACAAGAGAGTTAACATGGCTTTATGCATTAATAGAGAATCCTGGATATTTGCATATCAGCACTTTCAATGAGCACGTGTGCCGGTCTGAGTCTCTGTCATCATAGATGGGAGCGACCGAACCTTCACTGTGTGTGGAAGCACACGTTTGTGTGCTGCGACCCTCTGGGCCTCTGGTTCCGCGCACGGCGGCAGTGAGGCACCTTCACTTTCCTGTCATCTGCTGTGGTCTCGTCGAACTCCTCGCCCAGTTTGAAGCTGATCTCAGTGTTCTTGAAGGTGCTCTGGGTCCTCAGGGTGACGGTGTCGCCGTCCATGGAAATGATGGTGGTGGGTTTGGTCATGCTGCCCACCTGCCGCGTGGCAAAGCCCACACCTGTCACAGAGACGCTGTTTAGCATTAGCCTGCTGGTTTGCGCAGGTAGCAAACTGAGACTTTGTCCCTCACCTGCAGGGGGTGCCAGTGACACACACACAGGTCCTATGAAAGGGCCAACATCGTAGTGATATCTAAACCCAGACCATTCCGAGAGCTGAGCAATTACTAGGTTGGCCTACTTATGACAAGCAATCATATAATTATATAATGTATCTTTTACTGTATTTGTTTTAATGCCAAATAAAGCTTAATTCATTATAACCATCCATCCATCCATCCATCCATCCTTTATTCCACTAATCCACTTGGTCAGTCTGTAGTACATTGCTGGACATTAAAGAATATGAATTCTTCACGGCAGTGAACCCCAGGACTGTTGGGGTCCAACCCACAAATGTGGAGAATGAGTCAACACTGCTGGCTCACTGGCTGGCTGAATGACCAACGCAGCAGCTGCTGCTGTTTGTACTGAGATGTTAACGCCGTTACAGCCCAGCACCAGCTTATTGTTATTTGTCCCCCCCAGAGTTTTATGATTATGACCTTTTAATTAATAATTTTGCCAAAGGAGCTTTTTCAAACGTCCTAATCGAGGTGATAAACGGAAGCGGTAGTAATGTGGCCAAAACTGGGCGGGGAAAATGAGGTAAAAGGTCACAAAGGTTTAATCGTTGGTGTTACTGCCTCAGACTCAGCCTGTAAATGAATGCTCCGCGATAGTTCTTCTGGAAGCCCTGACTCCGCCCCTCCACATTTGCCCCGCCCTTGCCCTTCCCGGAGCTTTGCAGTGAATTGCGCTTCCTTGTTTCTTACCGAGCGCTCTTTCTTTGTTGTGCGCCTTGAGTTCTCTTCACCGCCCCGTCTAGTGGACACATTCTCAAGGCCCCTGGCCGAGGCGAGGTCACGTGACCCGCCGGCGAGTCGGCTGCCAAGACCCAGGTGCGCCAGCAGGCGAGCGGCCCTGCATTCTGCCATCGATTTATTACCGTTTGGTAAACAAGGTAGAGCACAGCATGACCCGTCACCGGAGATCAGGAGGATGGCTGTGGTCATGCCGCCAGCGTGCGGCTGCTGGCACGTGGCGGCCTTCAATCAGACGCTTCTGCTGTGTCAGCCATTGTATTGCAGCGTATGCATGGGTCATTGTGGCCCAGAATGGGGTGTGTCAGCTACTCTGGGTATCAGAACAGCAGGGGAAGGGCGGGGAGATATCCCAGAAAGTCACACCAGAGAGGGGTGGAGTCAAGGGCTGATGGGTGGGGCCTACAGAGGTCAAGGAGGACACCAGCATGTCAATGGACACACCCCTTCTAATACACACTCACATTCCACTGCCTCGTGCTTCCTGACCTCCACACATAAGTGAAACTGCAAAGCTGAAGGGAACGTCATGATAATGGCACTTCCATTAGCCCTGTCGCGGGAAGTTCCCCTTATCTCTGAAGATATTCATCGGAGGCCCAAGGCTGAGGCCGAGCGGCTCATCAGCGGGATGGCGACGCATGTGCGTGCGTGGGCGAGGAGCGCAGGGCGTGTGTGACTGCAGGAGGCAAGTCGCAGCTGCGCCGCAGTGCCTCCAGGGGAGCGCCGTAATCTGTCTGTTTGTCATAGTCTGTTTGTCTTTCATTACAAAAAGGCTTCAATCAACAGGACTGTTCCCACCAGAGTGGCCGATATGGGAAAAGGGCGGATTTACCTGTAAGTTCCACCACGAGCACAGACTAAGATCGCGCTCGCATTCACCGCGCAACAGAAAGCAGCCTTTTCCTCGCGGCTGTGCTCATCAGCCCTGACTGAGGATATCTGCTGGTGGGAATCGCCTTCCACTGCACCAGAGAACTCGCCTTTCATGCTAATACAGGGAGGGGTAGACAGAGGGACATCTGCCCCTGGGGTGCCTCAGCCCATACAACTGTGGGGCCCACCTGCCTCCTTCCACACCCCAGCAGACAACCCCCCGGTCCCCTCCCCCCCCCCCCCCCCCCCCCCCCGTCCCCTCCCAAACCCACCCGACTGCTTAGTGCCATACCGTTTCTCATGCAGACATACATGTGTGCGAAGCAAACTCACGCGCACGCACATGCACGCGCAGCCAACTCCCTTTATAAACATGGCCACATGAATCAGTTTATCTTTTTCTCAGGCCCGTGTGCAGGTGCATGCGGGAGCCCATGATCGCTCTCGAGCACAGACACGCACATGCACGCGCACAACGGCCCTCATCCTCCATGTGACGCATCCCATTCACTCAGCGCCAGCCTCCGTCTCCGCTCATCACTCCCGCACTGCGGGCCACTCACCCAGTGCCTTCATGTACTCGTCAAAATTCTTGCTCTCCTTCAGGTTCCATGTGCCGACGAAAGCCTCCATGATGCCTGCAGGGCGCAGAAGGAGAGTAGTGGAATGAAAGAGAGTGAGAGAGAGAGAGAGAGAGACAGACAGAGAGAGGGAGAGTAAGGCTGAGAGCACGAGCAGGCAGCACAATGATCCCCTGATCCTACTGGAGGATTTTATACCGGCTGTTTGTGATGTCACTGGCCTGCAGACAGGGAGAGGAGGGCAGAGAGGGAGGAGAAGGAGGAGGAGGAGAGGGGGGAGGGGAAAAAAGGGACATAGGGGGGAAAAAAGACCAGCATGGACTGCTGGTTTAAGTAAAAAGACAAGAAAAGAGAGAAGGTGAGGGGGCTCTGTGAATGTTGCAGCTGTTTCCATGGTGATTAGATTGGGGGAATGCATGCGACGCGCTGCTGCCCTGCTTTTGCGGTGACCCTCCCCCACCCCCTGCTCCTGGTCAGTTTGGGTCTGGGGTTTATTTGCAGCTGTTGGCTCACTCATTACTGACCCCCATGCCAGACTCACACAAGGTGAATGAGGACGCACCCCCCCGACACGGGTGCGCGTACCCGTAAGATAATAAACAATAGCAGCAATAAGACTTTCCCGCCTCACTCCTCGGGCTACCATGTCAGACACACGCAAGCCTCAACCTGGAGTCACCGCCCGCTACCTGGGAAGGCGGCCCAGGTTACACGCCCGTTACACGTAGGTGGAGCACTGCCAGTACCGGGTAGCACGAGGAGTTTTCCACCTGCTTCACTGCATCACGAGATAATTATCAAAAAGGCGCAGTGAGTCTGAATATATCCATGAAATGAATAATAGAACAGTGACACTTCATTAATCCCTGTGGGGATTAATGGCTCTCCATACAGGCGTGACTAAGTTTGGCAGTCACACTGAGGGGGCAGCCATCTTGCGTTGCCTAGGGAGCTGGGGGTTAAGGCCTTTGCTCACGGGTCTGGGGTCATGTGACGATTATGCAGACGCTGGGGCTGAACTAGCAACCTTCTAATCACAAACACAGAGGCCAAACTACCTGAGCCCCGTAAATAATAGTGTAACAATAAATAATAGAGAGTAGAATGAGTGAATTAAAAGAATTTAAATTATTACCGAAAAAAGTATCAGTAATATTCAATAATTGGCAGCAGTGGGTGGAATCACTGTGGAAGCAACAGCTTGGCCCATTTGTGAAGGGAAGGGGTCTAATCAGCGGGTTCTGAAGATGTCACAGATAAAGGTAAGTCATGATAGCTCTTGGTCAGGATTCCCAGAGACCTGAGGTTGTGTTCCACAAGAGAATGATTGGAAGGTTCTAGAAAGCAGATACCCTCAGAATCACAGTGGGGCACAGGGAAGGAGGGATGGATCACATAGCGGCTCCACGAAAAGGGGTTTACCAGAGAAAAACAGAAAGGGGCAACCAAAACAAGGGGCGACGAGAGGTCAAAACAAAACTGAGAAAACAGTAATAAAGGCAGGAAGCAAAGAGAAACAAACGATACAGTGGAAAAACAATGAAAAATACAACATCGACCACGACGGCGAAAATGACACAAGCGACGACGACGACGATGCTACGCAGGTAAACAGTCCCACAGGTAAAAGGCCACAATGAACCAACTAAGAACAGAAGAAAAGCAGGCACTTAAATACATCACTCAGGAGCCATGACTCAGGACAGGTGAAAACCAGACCTCACCTAACCAATCAGCAAGACACAGGGCAGCAAGAAACAGGGGGAATACATTACAGTTCAACACAGAAAACTATGGAAACGTTACTAAACACGAAGCCTATTACTAGGAAAAAACTACGAACATAAGTACAAGCAGAGCAAAATAAAACAAGGTATAAGCAGAGTAAACCAAAACAGGGACATAGAAACCATGACAGATTCAAGGAAAAGCCAAACGCTAAGGATAAAAATAAAACCAAAAAATAAACAAAAGGTGAAGCAAACCTCAGACCAGCCTGTAACCCACGAATGGAGGGAGGTTAGTTTCCGAGCCGCTCATTTAACCCATCAAGCAACATGATAGCCCAGGGCACAAGGAAACACATAAGGGACTAGGGCTACAAGACAGAAGGAACAGGATGGACAGCGACACCTGGTGGCCAAATTAGGGCAAACACATAGGACGGGGATGGACAGGCACCGACCCTGACACACGCAAGCTAGGACGACAGTGTGTTGGAGACATGCCTGTCACATGACAACAATCACCTGGCCCTCCCCCCCCCCTACCCCCCCCCCCCCACCACAACGCCACATACACAAAACCCATACGAACAAAGACAGCACAAAAGCACACCACACCAA
>JAODKE010000051.1:16238957-16251503 GCA_026779605.1 Mormyrus hasselquistii
ATTAGTCTGCTGAATGCTGAGAGCGCTCAGGGTCGCACAGGGCTGGAATGCGCCTGTAAAAACAGGTAAAAAGAAACCCGAGGAGTTAAATAAATCTAGTTAGGCAGGAATATGGAGGAACGTATAACCTATCGAAGAGACGTCACATTCTGGGTGAAGGATACAAGTTACCTGAGGAAATCAGCGATGACAGTCCAATGGACGGAAAGTGAGAGAGTCAGACAGGCTGTGTTAGACACGCTGGAGGTGTGAGGAATTCGGGATCTGATTCTGCAGTGAGCTCAAAGCTGACACCACGTATTGTTTTAGACACTACAAACCAAATAACCTTTTTCATGTATTCATTAAATATCATATAAAGAATCATCTTAGTTTACAGTTTCCATATCTTTTATTATGCAGCTGAATGTGCGCTGGATGTGGAGTTGGAAGCTGATGGATGGATGAGCGCATTTTAAAGTAAATCTAGTTCCTGGGTTACAATGTAAACATGCTTCTAAGACCACAGTTTACTTTTTAATCCAGTACCTCAAACATCAGGCAAATGAATGTGAATAATCCCTGCCTGAACAGCACAGTGTCTATGGAGGTCCGGGTGACTGAGGAGCAGTAGACTCTGCATCCTGTGCCAAGCTGTGCCACAGACCCACATCCTCAGCTACTGGCCCTATGTAGCTTATGGTCTCTCCTGTCCTGAACTGACACGACGTCTGTATCTCTCCCATAATGTCTTATGAATCACCATCCGATTTCATTTACATAAGCTAAATGTAAATGTAAGGTTCTGATGGACTTACTGCATGTCCGTCCAGCCCATTTCCAAACACAGGGAACGGGGACGGTCACATCCGGGAGCACGAGGGCATTCTGTGGCCCTGGGTTGACAGTAACCGTGGAAACAGAGCAGCAGACCGATTCTGAGACAGAGCTGAGAGCAAAGCTGTCTTTATGCAGCATGTGCACACTGGCAGCCCAGCTGTCCACATCTCATTTCCTGGACGAAGCGCTTTGGAATTGAGGGTCACCAAAGGCCTGAGATGTTTAGAAAGTGGCGCGGGTGATGGGGTAGTGTATGATTGAAGTCCGGGGGGTGACTGACCTCTGGAAACACAAGCAGGGTACGCAGGCCTGGACTTCTGCCTGCGTGTTAATGACAGGGCAAAAGAAAGTGACTGATGGAGATTCAATGACGGATTCTATTTGGAAATGTTCAGCAGAACACAGACCAAAAAATAGTTTGCAGGTACGGTCAGCGCTAAACTCACAAAAAGGCCAGTCAGAAAGAAGCAAACTGAATAAAGACCAGCTACCGCCCCCCAGCTCTTAAGCTGCGCTCCATCCCACCCAGTCCGTCCTACGGTATCTCTTGCCGCTGCTCTCCTTGAACTCTGTTCCTCCCGCCGTTGGGGGCATATTGGGGGAAAAACACACACCAGCGTGCAGCCTCCAGAGAGAGAACAATCTGGTTGCTTGGCTGCAGTACACAATCCCAGCATCCCTCAGGAGCACGCACATGCCCACATGCCACACTAGTCGCTAAGCCCTTGGGCAGCTGGAGGGTGGCAAAGTCAGTACTGATGTGGAACTGGGATGCAGTTTGACGTAACCCTGCCTGCTGAATTTCTGACCTGGCAAATGTTTTTATCTGGAGGATAAGGTACTTCTGAGCAGTCATTATGTATTTTGCTCCCAAACTTTAAGGAAAACAATGTCCCAGAAAACACTCCCTCCATTGGCACGGAGAGGTAAGGCAGCTGCAAGGCGAATGTTGGCAGAGGTCTGGTGCCTTTAAGCAAATGTGAATTCCAGTGGAGTGATTTGCATTCTAACATGAACATGGAGATGGATTTTATAAAACAAAGATTGTTAAAAGACACAGAAGTGTTACATCTCACCAATCAATACTAAAGCAAAATTGAATATTTAAGTGAACGTTTTTTTTATAATAAATATAATAATTGCCCCTATTATGTATATGGTTGGATATTTACTCAGTTTCCTTTGCCCCAGATTGTAATAAACAGTTCTGTTATATGATTTAAATTGTAATCTTTTATAAAAAGGAATAAACTAACGAATTGACAAAGCAATTTCAGTGAAGGTAGCAGAATTAAGTTGACCAAAGAAAAGATCTGCAAACTGAGCAGCCACATGATAACTGAAGGCTTGTTTTCCAACGCAGAAACACTGCGAACGCGATCAGATAGACGGTCTGAGGGGTTGAAGGACTTAAAGGAGCGATGCTTGACTCCACCCATGTCCGGAGACTGGCATCGTGGCTCGGTTTTTGGAGTTTGACCATTGCTGGCGATATGCAGAGATATGCGGACAGCATATGATCAGGGAGCATCAGGGAGAGGGAAGGTTATGATGCCGCCGTGGAAATCGGTGCGTTCCGGTCACGCATCATTCCCGAAATGGAAACACCCCGGTGAGATTCATCTTCTCTCAACTATTCGGAAAATGAACGTGGTAACTATAGAATCAGGAAACATTATCGGCTGAATGAAGAAAGTTGCGATTTGTGCTATAATTGTTGTAATACAAAACACTGTCATTAATTTATCTTGTCATCTATATTGTTATTATATAAATTTGTTTTATATATATTACATAAATTTGTTTATCCTTATATTTATAATATTTTTCAAAATTAATTAAATATTGTAAATTAGTTACTGAAATCTTCTTTCTTTGTATTTGATTATTAATTATTTTAAATATGTAAAAGTTCAGATAATCTGGATGCATCCGTATGCCCTGTGTTTCCTGCGATAAAGGGGTTATTATGAAAAATAAATGCATGGAGTGTCACAAGAAGTGCTTCTGCTTGCAATCCAGAATATCCACGCAATTTAACACTTACTGAGCACTGCAGATAACGTTGCATTATAGATTTATTCCCGAGATTCACATGTGATGGTGAATTAAAGCCAGTTTATCTCTTACTATGAAACGGTTTAGTAACTTGTTTTCATCGGATTTTCCTGTATGGTCCATGTCACATTTCAGCGCAATACTGACAATATACACTTTATGTTGAGCAGGTTCCAGTTTAAAAAAAAAAACCTTGCAATACTCATCACTAACCGTTAATCACCAGCAGCGGCATTGTTTACATCAGAAGAGGCTTTCTCCGGAGTTGCACATAGGCAGGATTACGCGCGTCCGGTTACAGATTACTGTCCTGTTGATACGGGTTTCGACCAAAGAGTGATGTCACTGTCTGTCCAAAAAGATTTCAGTAAACGTGAAGATGTGAGGCTGGATGACAGCAGACAGAAGCATTCAGTTGGTCATTTTGTCAAAAAATATACAGCATTGTGCAAATGTCATAGGTAGTCAAAGAAAATGATGTTTAAATGATCTTCAGGTTGGTGTAAAACTATATTATGTCTGTAAGCATGTCAGTTTAACCATTTCAAAACCTCTGACAAAGTCATCCCAATATTTCCAGCCACCCTCCAGCACACCCATGTATTCCACCTTGTTTGGCTGATCAACACCTCATTGAGCTAATTAACTAAATAAATTAATTAGTTCTGTTGGTGGTGAAATCGAACAAATACATGGAACGGCTGAGGCGCCCCTGAGGAGAGGTTTGGGAACCGAAGCGGTGTTCATCTAGTCATCCAGCAAGATATCAGTAACGTTTTGAAGAACAGAAGAAATTCTTATCGCTTATATCGCTGTTAATTAGCATATCTTCTAATGTTAAATTGTGTTTTTTTTTCTGAAAAAATACACACTTTCTTCCCAGATAAATAACCGTAGGCGTTTCTGTTGAATGCCTATGACGTTTCATTTCGCACTTTGCCAGTGGAGACCAGAGAAGCCCCACAGGCCAGTTGAGATGCTTAGACTCACCAAGACTGCATAGTTAAGATCACAGTAGCTTCGGCGAGCAAACAGCCCCGGAGGACTGTAGAAGATAAGCGAGGCACCTGGGCCCACGGCTGCGTATTATGTTCACATGAATAAATCATTGAGGCTGTTCAATGTTTGAGAGATTTTCTGCTGCTTGCAACATAAGACTGGTAAAAAAAGGAAGATTAGATGATACTGAGGTGCCGATGACGGTGATTCCATTTAGTTAACCAGCTGCTGCGTCTACAAGCAGCCGGAACTCTTGCTCCTCTAGTGCTAATACAAACGCGAGGTGCTGCTTACTTTTCGTGGACAGGAAACGCTGACTGGCTTCAGCAGTCGCCCTTCTAGGAGAATAAGGGAAGGTCAGATGTCATTCAGGCTGTTCAGGAGCTCCGTGGAGCCAGAACCGGCCACCCTTGGGGGGCTTTTTGCTTCCGTGCCTGTGCCCAGCCGTTGGCCCTTCGCCAGCACCTGTGTTGTAAATCGATACAGGTGATCAGATTTTTTCACTCTCGCCTCCATCCGCAGCCAGGTTCTGAGGCTACGTGAGAGCCGGTAAAGCAGAAGGCTCGTCTGAGGCAGCGAGGCTGAATTATTGATGCCTCGAGGGCGTACAGGATACGTCTTTCAGGGTCTGAGAGTGAGAATTTCCTGTTGTGGTGGGAGCGGATCCAGAGCTGCCTCCTTTGCGACATGGCAGCCTGCGATCAGCAGACACCTGCAGCCAGTAAGGCTGTGAGACACGAAACGGCGCAGCCAGTGCACGCGCGCAGAAGGGAGGAAATGTGTCAACAGTGTTGCAGAGAACACGTTAGAGGCATTTCGAATTGGGTCACGTCTGTACGGCTGACTCGAAGAATGATGGTCACACATGTGAACTGGAGATTCCAAAGGACTGTGAGGAATATGAGACGCTTCCCTCATGAGTCCCACTTTGGAATGAATCAAGGATCATTTTGCAGTATTAATGCGAACAGATCTCTGCCCTTTTACCTGAGAAATCCACCAACTTAATAGCCAGGACCCACAGGTTAAACTAATTCATTGCGGCACTGTAAGGCTGGTTAGATTATAAACAGAATATTAGGCTGCATTAATATTTTCATGCAGTGAAAGAGTAACGAGCCCATTTAAATTTCAGCACTTTTAATTATGTTATTTGATTTCGTTAACGCTAAAACAAGGTGAACTCGTCATTAAATGCTCATTTGATAAAATGCCTGGATCCAGTCAGTACTACGTTTAATGAATCTTTCTCCTTGATCATTTCAGGACAACACACAACTTTTCCCAAAAGCATCGTGTCCCAGGATAGATGGCACGGGGAATGCCGGCCCCGGGCTGGCGGTGCTCCGCTCCCTCCTTGCAGGTCTCAGCACTCGCGGTCCTGCCGACTGGACGAGCCGCTCCGGCCCAGTGCTGGCAGGTTTGCCTTCCTCAGCACACACGCAGAGGACAGCCCCATGCGGCCAAAGATCGTGACGGTGGTGCGGCCAGGCGGGGGCGCTCAGCTGAGGAAGATCACCATCCTCCTGAATAGGCGTGCAGTGCAGACCTTCGAGCAGCTGGTGGCGGACATCTCCGTGGCGATGGACCTCCCGCGGTGGAAGAACGACCGTGTCCGCAGGCTCTTTGGCCTCTGGGGCGGCGAGATCCGCAGCGTGTCTGACTTCTTCCGCAACGACGACATCTTCGTGGCCGCGGCCAGGGACAGGCCTCCTGTGGCAGAGGTGCAAGTCGTGCTGGAGGAGCTCTTCCCTGGGGACATGTGCTTCCACGGGGCTGTCCTGCAAGCGTGGGAGAAGCTGCTCTGGGCGCCGACGAAGGCCTCCAAGGCAGACAGCGGCTTCCACGAGGAGCCAGAGGCTGATCGGGGACTGCAAGCCGGGGAGCCGGGACACAGCATCCGGAGGCCCAGGGACGGAGCTGAACGGGATGGGCGGAATGTTCAGGATCAGACCCGGAAGTGGGATCGAGCGAGACGGGAAGGGAAGAAGGACGAGCAGCCGCGGTTGAGGAGGTCCAACGAGGCCGAGAGACCGGGGGGACGTGTGGAAGAGGCCCCTGGCACCTGCTGCAGGGAGTGTGGAAAGGCCAGTGTCCAGGGTGCCCTGCTCGCTCCAGGAGGAAGGCGAGGAGCACGGGCCATGGCAGAAACCGGTCCATGCGGTGAGGGAAGGAGGAGCGGCCGTGATGGGGTTGGGAAGCGGTCACAGGCTGGAAGAGCCGGCGGAGAAGATAACCAGCAAAGGTCGAAGGAGCCAGCAGCCAGTGCAGTGCGTCCAACACAAAGCAGTGATGAGAGGAGGAAAGAGACGAGTGGCGAGGGGTTGAAGAGTCCTGCTACGCCTCTGCGCTCTGCTGACGGCCAAGGTGAGGACCTGCCTGGGAATCCCACTAAAGAATGTCAGCAGGAAGAGGAAACCTGCAGGCAGGCAGCTGGGAAGCCCAGGGGGGAGCTGACGCACCCCCTACAGAGTGTGGAGGGTGGCCCAGCGGAGAATAGGGCGACGGCAAGAGACGCGGCACAGATGGGGCCGGAGGCCGGCCACCCGGACCACCTGGCGTCCGGAGCGGGCCATTCCCAGGCGGACATCGAGCGCCACTATGAGATGGGTCGTGTCATTGGGGACGGGAACTTCGCCACGGTGAGGGAGTGCTGGATTCGTGCCGGGGACATGGAAGCCCCCCTGTTTGCCATGAAAATCATCGACCGCGCGAAGCTGCGTGGCAAAGAGCACATGCTCCAGAACGAGGTGTCCATCGCATCCGGCCTCTCGCACCCCAACGTGGTGCGCCTGCTCCGGCACTACGAGACCGCTGAGCACGTCTTCCTGCTCATGGAGCTCATCCACGGCGGAGACCTTTTCGATGCCATTACAGAGTGCGGCAAGTTCTCAGAGGCGAGCGGTGCCCAGATGCTGTGTGATCTGTGCGGGGCGCTCGACTACATCCATGCCAGAAGCATCGTGCACAGAGACCTGAAGCCAGAGAACTTGCTGGTGAGCCCATCCATCCATCCATCCATCCATCCATGTTTCATAACCAATGATGCAATACTAAGTCAGTGTATACATTTTAAATAGCATACAGGTGCTCCTTGCTTCACGAGGGTCTGACTTCCGATATTTCGACTTTACGATGGTGAATAGTGATGCACGTTCAGTAGTCAGCTTTGACCTGTGACCTGTTCCCAGGCTAGCGATGTGTCATACCAAACTTTCCACCAATGCTGGGCGACAGCGGCACCCACGCAGCCACGATTTCAGTCTCCACAGCTACCGTGAGCATAAGCATCTCATGCAGCATTTAACAACGTATCGGACAGTCTTCTCTTTCTGTAGCTAACCAAGTCAACTTTTTTTAATCATTCATATACTTTTCAGTTATTGGTATTATTACTGGTTATTTACTTACTCGGCGACAGTAAGTTATTTATCGTATCATATCTGTATGAATATTTTCCATTTATTATGGGCTCATTGGAAGGAAACCCCGTCGTAAGTCGGGGAGCCTGTTTACGCCACAGCAATGTATGAAAGTAGTGATGGATGGTAAAAAAATGCATCTGCAACACTGAAGTCAATATCTGGCGGCGGTGAGGATGAACCAGGCCTTGGAGGGCGCCGTATCACTGAGCTGGCCTCGGCACACCCTCCCCCTAATTATAAAAGCGGCATAGGTAAACAGGTCCATCCGGAAGGGGGTGCAAGTGAAAGCCACCCGCTCCGTGTTCCGTTCCGTCAGTGGGCGGGTCACCGAGTGCCCCCTCACCCTGAAACTGGATCTGCCACCTGGGAATTAGGTGTCGGGGGACGCGGGATCTGATGCCGCGGTGGCTGGCAGCTGCCGATGACACATGCCGACGGTGTCGCATGCCGGCGGTGTCGCATGCTGACGGTGTCGCATTTCGCTTCTCGGCCGTCAAGGTGCAGCGCGGCGCCGACGGCAGCAGCGTGCTGAAGCTGGCCGACTTCAGCCTGGCCATGGTGGTGACGGAGCCCATCTTCACCGTCTGCGGCACGCCTACCTACGTGGCCCCAGAGATACTTGCGGAAACAGGTGAAGGGATTTGGGGACCTTGAATACGCAGCAATTTGTTCAGTGAGGGGGGGGTTCATTTTCACATCCACAGCCTCTCTCACATTCACACTTTACTAGATCATACATTTTACCTTGGATCAGGCCTGGACCGGCCGTCTGGCATAGCGGCCGTTTTCCCAGCAGTCCGAGGGGTCTGTGGGCCTACAGCATTAACCAAGGGGGACGATTTTTAATCCGGGTCCAGCCCCTCCAGACATATATCCATGATCAGTTAGTCTATTGCCTCACTCCCTTGTTAAGCTGTTATGCTGCATAAAAATAAATCTACAGGAATTTCGTATGGCTAACGGGTAGCTACATTTCAAGCCTGAGCAATATTTTTATGGGCTCCTTCCCTGAAGGTTACGGGCTGCCAGTGGACATGTGGGCCACAGGGGTGATTACATACATCCTGCTGTGCGGCTTTCCCCCCTTCCGGAGCAGGGGGAAGGATCAGGACGAGCTGTTTCAGCTCATCCAGCGAGGGCTGTACGAATTCCTGCCTCCATACTGGGACAGCATTTCTCCTGGTGAGATTTTTTCGGATATGTTACGTCTGCAGTGTGTTTGTATGCCTCCCCTCCCGCTCAGGAGATTTTCCCTTGACTGCTTTTATTTCGTTCTTCAATTATTGGGTTTATTAAAAAAGTTTTTCCTCAAGAGTCTTGGTAGAAGTTGAAGGCAAACAAAATCATAATTAGACAAACTCCTCTCTGGTCCCTGATGATCTGTTATCTTCAACTCGAAGAAGCCATCAGTAGTTGTGGACTGGCGTGTTAGGTGCTGTTAGAGCACATTGTGAACGCCCAGGGTTCAGGTCCCGTGAGCTGACACTTCTGTTCTTTTCACAGATGCCAAAGACTTCACCAGCAAGCTGCTCCTGGTGAATGCGCAGAGGCGGCTGACAGCCAGGGCGGCGCTCCAGCACCCGTGGCTGCAGAGCAAAGGCCAGCTGCGCCATCAAGGTCACCAGAGCACTGGAGAACGACCCGGAACTGGGAGCAGAGGACAACAGCCAGCCTGATGGTGTGATAGTTCTGTAGTCAGTCTTCACAGAGCCCGGCAAAGGCAGACATCGCATCCATTAATGAAGAACCTTTTGAATGACTAACATAAAGGTGGCCTGTATTTCTGCTCCAACTCCTGGGCCATAAGCAGCCCGTTACTCCAACGAAATATCCAAGGGCCCCAATGTAACTTTCTGGACAGTGCCATGACTGAACAGGCTTCCTATTGGTGCGTGGCACACTGGCAGAGCACCAATGAACTGGAATGAAGAGGCCTCTTATGTTTCCAAAATGAATTATTAGCAGGTCAGAATAAAATATTTCTCGCTTTGACAACAGGTAATGTAGGAACTCTTTACTGTGCCATTTCCAGCATTTTTTCCAACATGTGCCGTTGGCCATTTTGTGGGTCATCTAGCGCTATATTTTCATAATTTAACATATTAATGTTTACAAATAACAACAAAGCTTATCAGTGGAGTTATAATTAATGGACAATGAAAGGATACAAATGCGGAAATACACAGAACCAGAAAAGCCCCCGAGCGCATTTAGCAGCCCCCTCACAAAAAAATCAGTGTGGCCATTTCCAAACATGGTAGGTGAGAGCATCAGCTGTTTCCTTCTGTTAAGGACACTGTTCCGTCAACCCCCCACCCCCCAGTTTTAGCTGTCACTATTCCCCCCAGCCCGAATCACTAGTCTGCTTCACCCAAACAACCGACTTGCCACTGTGCGCATTCCAAACCCAGAAGCTTCCAGAGCCCAGTCATAAATGTGGAAGCAACTTGTGCACCGTTTTTGGTGGAGGTCATGCTACGGGGCAGTAAAGAAATGCGGATCTGAAAATTGATACTTGTACGTTATGGAAGATACATTATGAACTTACACTAAACCTTTAATGAATTTCATATAATGTCCTCACTGCCTTTTTCCCCCACCTGGAACAAAATTGTGTCTGCATTTCAAGAAAAAAAACAACATTATTTTACAATGGTTACAAAAGGTTAAGGCTAGTTCCTGCAGCCCACCTTCCACACATATATCCTGGTTAAGGTTTGGGGGGACTAACCTTAGTAAATGAATTTCATTTGTATTTGTAAACATATTTACATTTTATAATAAAATGTTATGAAGAAAAAGAATGTTGTTAACATAAATTTAATAACAAGCAATAAGTTGACGAGCCGCAGATACGACTTTCCGCAAAGGACACTAATTTGTTATAGATGGGCAGGTAACAACATGATGGCATCACATTTATATAGCGGGCTGCGCAGCTCTGTGCCCTGGCGTCGCGTTTCAGGGTCCGTGTGACAGCGTCGCACACAGCACCCACTTCACAACTCCGCAAACCAAGGACAGTTCCGAAACACTTTTGTTCTGACGCTAAGGACCAAAGCGACTGACAAGTTGAGTTACAGGTTAGGATTTCTCAAGGTGAACTATTTTTTTCGTAGTTGAGTCTTGGGATTATGTCGAATATATAATACAAACAAGAACAAACAAAATACGGATATTAAAAATATTAATGACAAATACTGTTGATTATATAAAAGTATAAATTCGAAGGAAATAGAAGCGTTATGGCGGTTCACGGTTTTGTGTGTCCCCAATGGGTATCAGAAAATCTATTGTTTTTAACCTCACCTGTTATTCTACGAGCAAAGTGATGGCACATCTATTTACTGTGGTTTGTTTACCATCACAGGATCGTTTCAGCAATTAAACAATGAAATATTCGGATTTATCAGTGGACAATCAATGTATCCTGCAATTTAGTATTTCTTCGCAAAAGGTGACGCCCAACGGGACAGTCATTCTTTTGTCGCATATCAAATTTCCCCAGTCACCTTACCACGCGCTCATAAAATTGACCTGCAGAAGGCTACTGCGCCTGCGCGACGCATAACTTTTTAAATACCCCAGTCATGTGACTCAACAAAACGCAGCCAATCCATGACGGCTCTGAAGGACTGGCAAGCGAAGCCATCGCTGCTACTGGCAAAATATCGACAATTCGTCAACCAACGGAGTTCGGGATTTGCCGTATCCGTGACCTTTGCGCAGTATTCGTGGAATTGATTGGGAGTCGCTGCGCACCGCGGAGTCAGGCAGAGGAGGAGACGGACAGAAGGAAAACAAAGATGGCTGTGTAGTCCGTGAGACGATTTTAAGCACAGTCGCAATACAGAGGTTTCTCTAAAGGTCTGTCAGGTCCGAGGCGTCTCGGGCACACTGAGAAGAAAGTCGGGGATCGAAGTGCTGAACCATATCGCTAACGGGCTGCGGGGAGGGCACTGTCATCGCGGATAAAGCCGTCAGCAAGACGTCAGGGGCTGTTTTGTTCCGAGCAGGGGTAAAATACTTTGCTGTTTTTAAAGGCTGATAGCTTGATCAACTTTTAGTGTAAATAAAATAAACGCTACACATTTACGCAGACAGGCCGCCGGTCGGCCAGCTAATTCGCAGACTCCGGGCCCCTATTTTATTGGCTTTTAAATTTGTTTTTAACCCGAAACGGAATATTACGAAACAATCGGTTCAGACACCGAGTTAGCTAGCAGGCTACCGCACGTAGCTCTGTAAGGACGCTGCTAGCCGGCCGCCCGTAGCCAGATAAAGCTCCGCTCGGGTCGGAGGTCGGGCTGGGGGATTGAGCGACAGATATTTCATCGAGAAGCGAGAGACGCCTCGATGTCTTCCCTGGAAGAGCGGGGAGACGTAGGAGTCGGAGCAGCTGCCGGCTCTTCCTCGGCCGGTGTAGGTGTCGGTGCGGTGGGTGGTGCCCTGGAAGCTGTCGCGGGGGGGCCCGTGCTGGCCGGAATGCAGGAGGAGGCCGGGCTGCGGAGAGAGGGCTCCGGGCCCGAGTCTGACCCGGACGCGCCGCCCAAGAAGCGAGTGAGACTCCCGGAAGGCGAGTCAGGGAAATTGGAGGAGAGATTGTATTCTGTACTCTGCTGCACGGTGTGCCTAGACCTACCCAAAGCGTCCGTCTATCAGGTAAACTGGAAATCTGGCTTTCATGTGTTTTGATGCTTTTTTGTCTCCGATAGCTTTGAACCCCCCAGCGGGGATATAAATGCATCCCGATAACTGTCTAGCGTCCCCCCCCCATAGATTTGCGACAGTATGTGAAATTTCTTACTGTAATACTTTTTTTCCCCACGATACCGGGGGTCAGCAGGTCCATGCTTGCCAGACAATGAACTGCAAGCTTTCTAGAAAAAAAAAGTCTGACGCCAGTATTCTTGCAACCAGCACTCGAGTCGCCGGACACGCCGCCTCACAAAATGCTTGTAAAAGCAGCAGAGTCTGAGTGCCGTTCGGGCGTCTCTGTCCGTAAGGAGACGCGCACCGCCCCCAGAGCTGCTGTCCACACCGAAACGTGACCATACAGTGTCTCAAAATGCAACATAAAATTCCCAATGGGGGCAAAAAGATTTTTAACCAAAAGCCACAATCTCACGACAATGCAAAATATACGTGTGACTTTCCCACACTTCTAGTTAAAATTAAATGAGGGTATATTTCATAACCAGCCCACTTTTAATCTCTACTCATCTGCCAGTTTGTACCCTCCCAC
>JAODKE010000051.1:16251574-16268149 GCA_026779605.1 Mormyrus hasselquistii
TCCCTCCCAGGAACACCTGGGAACGATTCCCATCTCTGGTATTTCAGTAATAATTGAACGGTTATTGCCCATTTTGTAATTTATTTGCTGTTCTCATTCTGATGAAGAATGATGTTTGACGTCTTTACTTAGTCTTACTTGTTCAACGAATCTATCAACTATTGCATAACCATGTTTGGTTGTTAAGATAAAGTTAAATTCTATATAAACTGTTAAAGAAGTTCTGCCATCCTGTTTTCAGTGCGGATTACAGTTCACACATATATATATATATATATATATATTTCTGCACATTGTCGTTATACTAGTTTAATGATTTATAAACCACTTTTGTACATTAGAAACTTGCAACATTTACTGTACTTCCTGCAAAGTGTATTTACAATTTGTCGCTCTGAAATACTACACAGGTGTTGTGTCCTTGTTATAAAATGGAAAACGTTAGACTGTTCTCATGTGTAATTTAAATAAAACCTAGTTTGGTTACCCTTGGCTGTTGTGTAGAATGGAATCCATAACTAGTTTTGCTTGAATATCAGTGTTGGTATTCCCTTGCATATGCACAGTGAAATTAGCACGTCGATGGTAGTGCGGCACCCCCAAGCAGCACATGCCAGTGCCTCTCTGTATTTCTTTAAATGCAAGCTGACAGAATGAGGGAAGGCATAATCCACAGAGGTGCTACACAGGTACAGGCCGAATGGCAGGCCGAACCCTGCCGCAAAGGGGAAGAGTGGAGTGTCTAGAAAAAGAGAAGGAACTCCTGGGTGATGGGGGGAGGACTACCATGTGACTTGTCCTGCCCCCCCCCCCCGAGAGTAAATCGCCAGTGAGCGCTGACTTGACGGCTTGACGTTCGGCACTCTGAAACTACTCGGGAGGAAAAAGTCAATTAAGAAAATTCACCTTGAATTCAAAAGTTTACCTCCCCTCCTCTCTTTCAGACGTTTTTGCCCCCTCATTGCTGCTATTCTTCATGTTTATTCACTAATGCGATTATAGAGTTTCCCCTCTCTGGGAAAATGAGGGTAACGTATTGGACAGGTTCTTTAGGGAAAAGCCCTGATCACGGACTGCTGCTGTTCCCCTTTTACTCCTCCCTGTATTGTCACGCTCCATGATTAACTGCAGCCTATTATGCTGCAGCACAAATGTGTGTCTGAATTAAAAGAGAAGAAAACCTAAAGTAAGTGATGAAATCTTGAGTTGGCAGTCTGCTGTGTAAAGGGCCGAAAGACTAATTTTGTTCTCAATCAGCTTGTTGGTGGAGAAACACTTTAGACTTTTTGATATTTTCGTGTTTAAGCAGCATTGTAGATAAAGGCAGATAAATGTATTTTTTCCATCTGTCTTGAGACCATTTTTCCTGGTGAGGGTCAGTATGTATAAAAATGTGTTTAGCTTCGCCCTGTTACGTGTGCCGTCTCACACCTTCAAACGCTGCTTCCCGGTCTTACTGTGAGAATCTTCTGGATTTCCTCTCTCGATCCAAAACTACGCAGTTTGGTAAAGTTGTGTTTCTAAGTTGCTGATAATCTGTGAATGTGCCTGAATCTGGTTGATGTTTTAATGCATGGAAAAGTGGTTACAGTCTCCGGCTAGAGGGCCTGGGGTGCTGAGTGTGTTAAGGCCTGGAATGTGTTTCTGCTAACCCTGAATAGAAGGTGTCATGACGGGGGTGTGGAGTTTAGCAGGTCTGACCTGGCCCCCCCCCCCATCGCCCCACTGAGTCCGAGCTTCACTCCTGCGATGTGGATGCCACCAGTCGGGCCCTCCGGCGCCCTGGATGCTCGATTTGCCGCTGCTGCTGGCGAATCCTCAGAGCTGGAGAACGCGCCGGAACAGAATGCGCACAAAGCCACCACCTGTCAGCGAACATGTACACCTGTGCGGGTCTTTGCCTGCATCTTTGCCGTGACGTATGCTGATGTCCTCTCCGCTCGCTTCATCTGCAGTTTTGTCTCACCGCGCTCTTGTCTTCCACTCAGGGGTGTGGAGTCTGCCTTGTTCCCCCAGGGCCTGAGAGCCCCCAGCCTAACTGCCTGTTTATGTACACCCCCCCCCCCCCCCCAACCCCCAGTGCACGAACGGCCACCTGATGTGCGCTGGCTGCTTCATCCACCTGCTGGCGGACTCGCGCCTGAAGGAGGAGCAGGCGACCTGCCCCAACTGCCGCTGCGAGATCAGCAAATCGCTGTGCTGCCGCAACCTGGCGGTGGAGAAGGCCGTCAGCGAGCTGCCCTGCGACTGCGGTTTCTGCATGAAGCAGTTCCCCCGCAGCAGCCTGGAGCGCCACCAGAAGGAGGAGTGCCAGGACAGGTATGACAGCCCGGCCAGAAGGGGGCGCTGCAGCCGGATCCACACGGCACTCCGGCTTTGCTGCCCTCTTTCTGCAGGGTGTCCCACGAAGGGCTTGCCGCATGCCGGTCACTTCTCGCTGTCCCGTAAGGCTGCAGGGCATCGCCTGAAATGTCCCCAGCTGTGTTGCTGTGTGGTACAGGAGTTGGGAATGAGCCTGATCATATCCAGATGTTTCCGGGACTGACTCACAGAGCGGCGGCTGCCAGACAGACTCTCGCTCCGCCTCACGCAGATGTCTGCCCGCCCACATGGCAGCGTCCGGACGGGCGAAGCAGTCAAACAAGCCCGGGGGAGAGGGAAAAAAACACTTGTTCAAAGTGTGGCCTGTTTGTGACTACAGAGCTGACCTGCTGGTGGGGGCAGGGCTGAGCCCCCCCAATCTGCCTGCTGAATCAGCAGTTTGCTTTGCCTGTTAATCAGTAAAAGGTGGCATTTACTCAGCCTGTCGATACCTTTGTGTAGGCGGGGGACTTGCTTTACAGGTCACGCCGACCTGGCCGACGCCCATTTCCATACCTCATATCCTGTATCTCGCTCTGTCTTTTGTCACCAATCGGTGAGCACGCACACGCAGTCACGCACGCACACTCGCATGCATAAATGTGCAGCCTTCTGTCTGAATGGTCTGAGGCCGTATCAGTCTCTGTCACACAGAAATGTCACAGTGAGCAGCTGATGTCACAGTCCTGCCGACAGAATTATTGTGGTGTTTGTTTCGCCGGCACTTCAGAAAATGCCGCCCTCAGCGAGATCCAGAAAGGTTCCGCATGGCCAACGGCAGCGCCATCATGCCGGTATGCGTTTGTGCCCATGTGCCTTAAATGTTGTTCTCGGACTGAGTCCACTCCATCCGTCGTGGCTGCCCCCCCCATCCCCCCCTTCACAGGGTGACCCAGTGCAAGTACAAGCGCATCGGCTGCCCGTGGCAGGGCCCCTTCCACGAGCTGACGGCACACGAGGCGGAGTGCAGTCACCCGACCAAGACAGGCAACGAGCTGATGGGCATCCTGGATGAGATGGACCAGTCGCACCGCAAGGAGATGCAGCTCTACAACAGCATCTTCAGCCTGCTCTGCTTTGAGAAGATCGGCTTCACAGGTACCGCCCTGCCACCCGGGGGGGGGGGGGGGGGGCTTTACTGGTATGATGCCGTGCAGCTTGTCCTCTCCGCAGCCCTAAGCAGTGACATCAGAGCCGGGATCGTCTCTTACTGGCTGATGCTGCTACCCAGAAAACCAAAACGGGGCATCTGAATGCCAGATTCATCCTGTATTCATTCACAGCTAGTGTCACTGTCTCCATCTGGCCAGAGTGATGCTTTAGATTTGGTCTGTCGTCGTCTAACGGGTCCACACTCTGTCAGAGGCGGGATTCTTTTAAGCCGTGACAGACAGACAGACACACACACACACAGATGAAGCACTTTTAAAAGCACTTCTAACAGTTCATGCAGCTGGATTTCAGACGGATCAACATGTTTGAAACTCCCCCTGAGGTTTGGTGCTCCTGCTAATGCTGTGTGCCGTTGTCCCGCCTCCCCGCCGCCTCCCACAGAGGTACAGTTCCGGCCCTACCGCACAGACGACTTCATCACCCGCCTGTACTATGAAACTCCCCGGTTCACGGTGCTCAACCAGACCTGGGTGCTGAAGGCACGCGTCAACGACTCGGAGCGCAACCCCAACCTGTCCTGCAAGCGCACGCTGTCCTTTCAGCTGATCCTGAAGAGCAAGGTCAACTCGGCCCTGGAGTGCTCCTTCCTGCTGCTCAAGGGACCCTACGACGACGTCAAGATCAAGCCTGTCATCTACCACCACGTCTTCAGCAACGACGCCAACGAGACCGACTACGTGCCGCTGCCCATCATCGATTCCGTGGAGTGCAACAAGCTGCTGGCGGCCAAGAACATCAACCTGCGCCTCTTCATCTTCCAGATACAGAAGTAATGGGTGGAGGAGGATGAGGAGGCGGAGGAGTGGACAGTTGGGGGTCTGGAGAATAAAGGTAGTTGTTTGGGTGGGTTGGGGTGAGGGCAAGGGGTAGGAAGGGGGGGGCGTTGAATGGTTGACCCCCCCCCCTCCTCACAAACATAGGCTGCTGCAACCTTCAACACAACCAGAGAAGTGAAGATTAAAGAGGCAGCTGTTCTCAGAGAAACCACAGAATTACATTTATCTCTGTATGAAAGTGCGCGAGCGTCGTTTCTGTCTGGCTGGGTGCTGTGGAGACGGGGGCGGCATTAAAGCACAGCGGCTAGCCCCCCCACCTTGCTGGCGCCTCGTCCATCGCGCCCGCACGGGTACACAGAGCCTTCTGGCACCGGAGCTTTCATCTTCACACGCTCCGTCCATCCCGGACGTGCATGCGTGCGGCTGTGTGTCTGAGCACCGCCGTAAGAGCAGGTGGGGTCCCATCCCGCCAGTGCGTATCGCTGTCCCGTCCCATTTTAGAATGTGTCATTTCAGTAGACATGAATGCCGTCTTTATTTTAACCTTCACCGAAGACACGGATCCTTCTCCCCCTGAGCGCAGACCTCGCTGGCCCCTTTCCTGTCCCCTTCCCTTGCTGGGGTGGAAGATCCGGCAAAAAATGAAGACTAGCACCATGCTATTTGTGTTTTTAAAGTGCATCGAAAGTGGGAAAGTAGAACTCCACTCTGCCCCTCGCGTAATTAGCACAAATGTTTACGTGTTTGTTTGCCGAGAGCAGGTGTGGGATGGAGAGTGACTGATTCACATTGCTGGGTCACCTGCAGTGACAGATGGGACATCAGGTCCTTACGCTGGAGGAGTAGAACATCAATGCCTGGGCAGCTGCTCTGAGCGTGGAGCTTCATCCCGCCTCTGTTTTTACAGTAATAAAGCAACCTTTGGTTTTTCTGTTTTACTGTGTCAGATACAGTCTTATACAGGATGGAGGCCAAATCAGGAACATGCAGAACCTAATGGTGGCATGTAAGCTGTGGTGATGTGCTTCATTCTGATTGGAAGAATTTGAGGATTGACAATTGTTGTCCCTCCTGAGCCCTCCTAATGGGGGGGGGTCTCTCTCAGTGAGCACAGCAAGCCTGCCTGCAGGATTTGGCGAGCTGGGGGCTCCCCAAGGGGGCGGCGTGCTCGATGTGGACTGGAGGTCTCTCTGGCCCCAGTGGACTTCAAGCGTAGTGCGGTGTTATTGGCTCTGCAACCTCGAACCTCCCCCTGACAAAACTACAAAACAAAAAAGTCCTAAATTAAGTGTGTCAAGTTATAGGCCTTTTCCCACATCATGTTTTATTTTAAGATGAAAACAAATATATATTTTAGAAGAATTCTCCAACCACACGTGGCAGGGATCAAACTGCTGTTTCTGACCTGTGACCTTCCATACGGCGAGAGAAACTTAGTGTGCATAATTTTAGTTTTCTTTGAAAAATATACTTAGAAGTCTATAAGCTAACGTCTTTTTTTTGTTGTTTCTTTTTAACCTGAGTATTTATGTCTGTGCATTTTTGCATTTTTAGATCGGTTTCCGGTACCTTTTCCCTCGGATATCTGCCCAGAGCCGATGTGTTATCAGTTTGCATATTTTTGTTCTTTGAGGAACAATCTGTGTATTGTATTAAATTTACAGTGATCCATACTGTGAAAACAGCCTTGTTTTGCATTTCTTTGGCTATAGATGCTTCTGTCCCCATGTCACCAAACCATTTCTCTTGTGTGATTAGCCGTTACTTCGTCAAGCTGCCTGCTGAGCTGATCTCCCTGGCCCAGGGAGGTGCAGTCATTAGCGGTCTGGGCACCAGATTGCTGTCAAGGTGACGTCCCTTTAGTTATAGATTGTCTGTAGGGTTGCTGGCATCACAAGAACCTGAACGTGAACTTTTTATCGTCTCACTTCCGTGAGTAGTGCCACCTCCGCCGGCTGCTCGCCTCTGGCCCCTAAACATGAAGCACCGTTTCGGCTTTGCGTTTTAAAGACGCCACGCTCATATTTTCGGCACACAAAGTGGCCCCCAAACATTGTCCCGTCCCTCTGGACTTCCGGCTCGACAGGAGCCGTGGGTGGCGGGAGAGCTGTGTGTAACTGACGGGCCTGCGCCTGGAATCCACTGGGAAGTACTGCAACAGCCAGTGCTAGACTTCACTGGAGACATTGAATGATAGTGGAATTCCAGGTTCAATTAAATGCACATCTCAAAGAAGGGTACTTAGGGTAAACTCGGCTCCTGCAAACTGATTGGTCTAGCGGGCTTTTAAAATGATCTTTTAAATCAACACTGAATGCGTTTGCACTGCACTTGACGCCTGTTATGTCACGTTCTCTGCTCATGGCCCTGGGTCTGCTTTGGTCATTCTGCTTGCAGTGGTCAAAGCTCAGATCCGAAGGGCTCTGTTAAACCCCCAAATGAAATGGAGATATGGTTCTCGATAGGTGGGTGTCCCTCAGAAGGGGGAAGGGGGGCCTCTGGCCACTTAAGAGCTGGCCTTCTGGGAGCCCCCGCCCCAGGCCTGTGCCCCCCTGGCTGCCCCTCTGGGGTCACTCTTCCGGTTTGTACTGGTTTGTGCGGTTGAAGCTTCATCTCTCTGATCGCCTGTCTCCGCCTCCCAGCCCCCATGGTTGCTGTAAATGTGCCTTTCAATTAAAGCTGTTGTGTGACCTGTATGCAGAAGTTGTGGAGTACTGTACGCCCCCCCCCTCGCCGATCCCTGCTCGTCCCTCAGCTGTCACTAACACCACACTTCAGCCTTACAGAAGGCTGCAGCTCTGTGACACTGAACCCTAATGGAGAGAGGAGACAGGAGGAGAAAATATCCCACGTGGTCACTAAGGATATGAGCATTTTTTTTTGGTTAAATATGACTTAAAATTCAATTGATCTGAATAAAGTGCAAACAAATAAAGCAGATATTAATGCCAAGGGGAGAGTAGCAAGGTTGGCAGAGCAGAGATGAACGTAGATACAGTGTGAAACGTACAAAATGCTAAGATGCACAGTACAAACAAGTAAATATAGTGCAAATCACGAAGTACATAGTGATTAAAAGGACATTAAGGACATTAATTCTAGGTAGACTTGCTTTGGCTCATGAAGTTGTAGCATTTTTTTGAGAGATTTCAGTGAAAGTGCTGGTTAGAGAAGCATTTAGGTTTGTTTTGTGGTCCTTTTGGCACTATGGCAGTTTTATATTAATGACCACAGTTACTCATCCATCTTCCAGCCACTTATCTTGGACAGGGTCATGGGGGAGGAGAGGTGAGCTTGGGGTCCACCCTAGTTGGGATGATTTTCCTGTTTCGGGTGTCATTCTGCATTTCCCCAGTTCTAATCGTTCAGCAGTACTTTTCGTCATGCGTCCTTGCAGCAGCAACAGTGCCCCCGTGCGGAGTGCCGTGAAAGTACACGCCTGGTCTTCGGGCCCGGACTGGAAGCTGAAACTGGGCGCTGTTTACGACGCTGCACTGAAACTCACTGCAAGGTCTTCTGTGAATTGCTTTATGGAAAGCTTCTTTGGGGATTTCGATGTTTCATATCAATTAATCATTTCAACTTTGAAGATCTTTTTGCAGTCTTGTTACTTCTTCTGGAAAACTACGAGAAACATGATAATTATTCAATCTGAAATGGCTGTATCTGCAAAAAACGATACAAAGATTTGTACTGAAAGCGAATTACACTACCGTAGTTATGTGGCAATACAAATTTTCAGTTCTATTTCATTATATCCTAACATGAAGGAAATCTGAAAACTTGAAAGACTTCGTCAAGCTGGATGTTTTTAGGGCAAGTAAATGTTATTAAAATATATCAGCATTTTGCCGGTAACTAACCAAATCTCGCCGTTTCTTTAAGTTCGGCTTGCTTAGTTTACACTGCCTATGGTTAGGTACTGAAAATAAATCTCAGTTGTATATTAAAAGATTTCCATTATATTTTAATGATCTGCATTTATAAAACCATCGCGCCATCTTGCGTTTAAAATATTAACAGTGCAACTTGAGCATTGTTTGGATCGAGAGGCCTGTAGTAGTATCGTTTTAAAGAAGCACCCTTAAGCACACTGTTCCTAATAATCTTGCTTATTTTCATTTGTATCAGTATATAATAAAGAGATTTTGCTGCCACACACTAATTTTAGTGACGGATCTTTTTAGTGAACTAAAAAGCACAATGTTTATTTCAGTCTCCAGTACTTACAGGCGTTTTATATTCTCCATGACTGGGTGCAGAGGTCCAGAACAGTTCTAGCCATTCGCCTGCTGGGAGATTTCATAACCCAACAAAACGATGGTTGCGGTTTAATCGTTTTTTTAGCTATTGAAACAGGCGAGTTGTCAGCGGGGTCACGCACCAACCACACAAACGGAACAGCGTAATGTTCCACTTCAGCCACAAGGGGGTGCAAGTGCATCACAATAAAACTCAAGTAGCGCATAAAATATTTGGGCGTCACTGTAGGTCTATGCAATCAATTCCGGCAAAAATCTATTTGTCACACGCAAAACCTTTGGGAATTAACATATCTAAAAATGCATGGTTGGAACCCATTAGATCATACAAGCAAGCGCGGTATTTTGTTGGTACGTTCATAAAACGTGTATTTCACGGCACGTATTCCGTATTTAAAAACAAGATAACATCAGTCAGCCCGATGGCTACTTCAAACGCATGTTTCCCGCAGCCATTTCTCAGATGCCGAACGGAGTGTTTATGAATGCTAATTGACGTAATTGATTTGCTTGGATAACACTCCCCAGAGACCGTCCGCGCAGGGGGGCCGCAGGGAGGGAAATCAAACCGGGGTATCAATTTGGGGCCCCGCGCTCCTGCCTGGGGGCTTGATTAGCTCTAGATTGCCGGCTTGATTGCAGAAACAGAGAGGATGACATGGTAATTACCGTGAAAGCTACCTGATTGTCTGCCTATAGCGTGTTTGTCCCGCGCTCCTTTATTCGTTTCATAAAGAAAACAAAAACAGAGCGTCTCAAAATTGTTACAGAGCATTTAATGTTAACGTCTTCATTATGGCTAAAGATAAACCTAAAGCCAATGAACCTCTAGACAGGATAGGGGCTGATGTCTATTCATTAACATAATAGTGGTTTAGAAACTGAATCATAATAAGGTGGTTAAACCTTACGCTAGAGCAGGCAGCCGCGGGGTGCAAGAAGACTCTGCCGGCCCTCCAGCACCTCCTCACGTATCCCCTTCATTTCGCTGCTTTTTATACTGGAGTGAAGCACTCAGCTGTTAATTGGCCAAACAACCGTAACCTATGACATGCCGGGGGCGGGAGGTTCGACGTGACTGACAAGTATTAAAATATTTCAGTGTCTCCATAACCGGGTAACAAGCAGCTTTGCTCGAAGCATTTCAGTCGTATGGTATTAAATCCGTTTTTTTTCCTGTAGTCTGTAAGCTGCATGTAGATACACTGATGTGAAGAAACTTGCAGGTACTGAAGTGCTAATTTTGAAATGTTTCAAGTCATTCAAGAAACGTACTTTACAGCACCTGTCTATGCACAGGAACTTAAACTGGCCACCGTGGTTGAGGAACTGGTTCCCAGATGAGCTTTTACATTTCCACTGTGACTTCATATGCACATATGTATGTTTTTTTTCCTGTTTTTCAGGCCAGATAGCTTACAGTGTAGCCTGTAATGAATTCCCCTCTTGGGTCTTTGGCTGCTTACTGACAGGGCTTCCATTGCAGAAATGCAAAACGCGTGTCTAATATCCAGTCAGCCACGATGCTCTCCCGGCACCCTGCCTTGTTTCTTTGTTGCCTCCTGTAGGTCCTCATATCAAGTTGAGGACACTGGTCCTGGCTTTCAGAACCATTAATGAAGAGACACCCATCCCAACTCAGCCAGACCTACATCCTGTCTCACTGCCTTTGGTCAGCAAGGCGACTCGGCCTAGAGGTCCCCCACCACGTGAGAAGGTCTCTCTGTAAGTGTCTCTCCTGTGTGGTTCTTCAAGCTAGAATCTCTCAGAATCTCTCACTCAACCTTCAAGAGACGCCTCAAGACCAATCTGCCCCAGGACACCCTCAGCCAGCCTTCAAACACCGGAGCTGCTCCCTCACCATCTGTGGGCCCAGAGCTGCTGTCTTCTGCATCCGGAATGATCTTATTCCGGCACTTGCGCGTATCTTTGATTCGCGTAGCTCTCATATTAGGTTATTGGGTTATCGTTATCCTTGCAGCACAATGAGTGTCATGTGACTGTGACATCCTTGTCAGTCGCCCACACCGAGTTACGGTGGGAAAGTATGGAGGGGGACTCCCGTAATCCTCTGCACGGTCTCTATTTTGGGGGGGGCGTGGTGAGTGGCTCAGAGGGTTAAGCCTCTGTACCCCAGCCTCAGCAAAACAGTCACACCTTAACCCCCCCGGCTCTGGGGGTGCTGCCTGCTGGCTGACCCTGTTCTGTGACCCCCCCCCCCACACACACACCACAACCTATGGGGAGCATGATGGGTTGGCAAAGAGAAGCATTCCAATGTACCAGAACACGTGCAAATGGCAATAAAGAATGTTGGTTTATTGTTGCTTAATATGCGGCTCTTGGCTTTGGTTCAGCTCAACTAGTATATAATTTCATATCTATTTATTTGCATGTGCTTGTTACCGGATGTTCAGTATCTGATCAGCTGCAGTTAACTGTGCTATGCTATCTGCATTTCTCGTGTGTTGCCTGAGTGGATAAATGGCAATTCTACAGTCTGCTTTGCCGGTAACAGGAATATTCCCTGTCAAAGGTGGCTGAGCATCGATAGGAAAAATGACCCCCAAAACACATCGTGTCCTAAAAGTCCGCCTCAGCTCTGACTGTCAGCAGGCTGGTTATCCGTCTGTGAACCGACACTAGGGCAGCAGAATGGCCCCCCCCCCGTCAGATGGTCAAGCACAGCAGAGTATGACAGTTTTCCTTTTTTTTTGTCTTGCAGTCTTGCAGTGTAACTGTACATTATTAAAGTGCATGTATGTGATTTCTGTGCTCATTCTGTCCATGTTATAGAACAGTTGTATAAATAACCCTGTTAATTGTGTATTTCCTGCCAGCAGAGCGTCTGCTGTGACTGAATCTCTCCTTTGCATCATTCGCTCTGCCGTGTCTCGCTTTGGAGACGCATCTGTTTATGCAAATAAGGAGAGAAACCTGACTGGGGCGAAGATGCACAATCAAAAGTTTCTTTCGTCAAAACTCCTCGGCTAGTTGGTGTGCGATCGGAGAGGAGCCCCAGCCCCGAGGAGAAGGCGGACAGGCACATGCTGGCACTGACCGATGGGGGGGACATTCTGAATGAGCCAGGTCGCATGCGCGTCGCCCTGCGTGACAGCCCGCTGCCGGATGGGGCTCGGGGGGGCACGTCCAGAGCCCGGACACTGGTCCTTATTAGCAGTACTTAGCGATGTGTCTACTGCCCCTGCTGGCTAGAAAGGATGTCTGCGTCTCAGAGTGTGATGATTGTGGGTTTGTGTGGCTTTTTAACTCCCCCCATCTCACCGCCGGAGAGAATACTGACAGGAATGTGACCGAGACTCATAACGCTGTCATATTGCTGCCTTTCTCTCCAATTAGGGCTCAGCAGCTGAGAAGCACAAAATGCAGAGCGTCGCAATTTCCTAAATGATGGGGCTCCTCTGGGAATTATGGGAAAAAAGCAGACGCACGTCCACGGCCGAAAACCGATGCGCCCCCCCCCTCCCCACACAGACACACGCATGCACACACACACACACAAACGAGCACAGAGATTCAGAGTCTTAGTGAGCTCCAGTCGCCTGGAGCGATGCTACACCCATCCGTCAAGCTGAGTGGGGTGCGTTTCCCTGCAGAGGGCAACCAGCCAGCACACTCTCTCCTCAAACCCTCAGACTGAACAGCACCCAGAACAGCCAGCTGGGTCAGCACCGATTTCACATTATTCTTAGTGTCTGTAAGTGTTTCAGTAGCTGGAGCTACAGTCGCCTCTTAAGAAATGAAAGAATCATACATTTTATGGGCCTCCAGTACAAATTATATTTTAAAGGAAAATTAATGTAATTTTACTGTTTTGTATTAGTGGCTAATGGAGTTTGATGTTGTGTGTTGAAGGTAAAGGGTCGACTTTGTCCTTTTCGCTTAAATGAGACGGAGGGGCGCGTCTGTCTGTCGCTTTGGCAGTTTGGAATCACGCGGCTTCTTCACCGAAACAGGAGGTGGCTGAATTCAGGATCCAGGTGCTTGAGTGAAGAGGCTGCTGGATAGAACACACACACACACACACACACACACACACACAGGTCTCTTTAAACATCCGTAAAATGTACCAACAGGAAAAGTCACATAATCCATTTAATGGTTCTTACATTTTTCACCAACGTTCACATTATGGGAGCTTTTATATTTAAATTACAAAATTTTGTAGATATACTGTATTTGGGAACAGTGATTTAATTACATTTAAATGACACAAAATGTGCCTTATAGTGATGTGACAGGCATGATAATCCTCAAGGTGGGGGCGTGGGGGGGGGGCACCTCTCCTCACCCCCCAGTTCCTGATTACATCGCAGGCGACGTCAGGACGGTGTTGATAAGTCACTGTGTGAAATCTAGGGTCAGGTGGTCAGGTGGTTAGAAGGACGACAGGAGAGGATTCTGGGCTGCTTGTCCTGGTCTCTGCTGTCTCACCGCGAGGGAGCAGATGGGCCCAGATGGTCGTCAGGCGGGAGCCGCTGATGCTGTTCGTCATGGGCTTCATCAGCGTAGGATGCAGCGGAGTCTGTGCCTGTGAATTCTGCTGAAATGGAACAGCTAGCTTTTGGGCTCTCTTTTGCAGGTTTTAAAATTCCACTTCAGAAGCATTAATGTTCAGTTCCACGCTCAGTGTCAGAGAAGCAGCAGGGATTGACTTTAATGGAAACCCTCATGCTTTTGGACTCTCACACGTCCACCCACATCGGTGCCGTGCGGAGGAAGCTCTCAGTTGCTGTGATGCTTCATTTTGATGCAAGATACCGACTGTCCTGCTTAAATAAAAAGAGCTGCGGTAATAAATCTGAAATATGCTGAATTTTGGCAAAAAATCCCACGGGTGTAGCCATTTTAGTTTTGTAGATAGTATTCAAAATAAATCTTCCTGGTTTGCAGTTTTCTCCCACATGCCCCTTTGTACCCATAAAATATTGCAACACACAAAGTTCATTTTCTGATGGAATTGTATTGAGGCAGGATTCTGCCCACGTTAGCACCGGAAAAACAAACAGCACATTGCGTTTTTTTAATTCATCAAAGCGCAAGCAGAAGCACCTCCAGTAAAAATGCCTCGATGTCCATCTTTTCCATTCGCCCACTGACCTGCTCCATCTTCCATCTGCTCTCACTCAGTTTCGGTGCCCCTTGGCAGCGCGGGACACGCTTGTATATCAAGCTTGTCTGGTTGGGTCTTTGTCATCATGATTTGAGCAGCTGTTCTGTGATCTTCTGCCAGTGCCGTTGTGATGCATCTTGCAGCTTCAGCGCTAACTTGCATTTCTCGCCGGACACTCATTGTAAGTTCAGCTTCGCAGCACTTGCGACGCTGAACGAGTATGTGCGATGTAATGTAGATGCAGCTGAAGCAGCCCGGACAGTAAATCTGCTACAGCAGTATGCAGAGCGCAGATTCGACAGCTTCCGATTATGGTGTTATGCCAGGAAGCCGACACTGGTGTTGCCCATCATTCGTGGCTGAATAACGGATCCATGGCGTGTGGAGGCAGCAGCGTTCGTGCTCAGGCTCCCCGTGTGCATGTCTCTCTGCCATCATTGTCGGGGCTGTTGGGTATCGGAGCACTGGGTGTGTGTGTTTTTGTAAATATTACATTTTGGGTAACAGGTTTCCTCACTCTCATAAAAATCTGTAACTTTTTACCTTGTGAGGAAATTTTTCCTCAGTTCCCACAAGGGTGACCTCAGTTATATAAAGATCTGTGAATGCAATCAAAAAACTAAAAAGTCTTATATTTTATTTGATTACTCATGGTTAAGGTTAGGGCTGGGTGGGGGATACGGGCGTCATTGTTGGGATTAGGGTTAAGTCCATAGAAATGAATGGATGGTCCCCACAAAGGCTGTGCGTGTGTGTGTGTGTGTCTGTCTGTCTGTGTGTGTGTCTTTGTGTCTGTTTATGTGTCTGAAAAAAGAAACCAGACCTTGATTAGAAAGGTGACCTTTCTTCATGAGGTCAAATAAGTTTTATTGTGTTTAAACACTACAATACAGCATATATCCATAAAAAAATCTATTGTATATAAATTACGCTTTCAATACAGCAATTCCATTGAGGCTTTGGTACAATATCTTTTTTAATGCATGTATGTATTTACGTATGTATATATACATATACATATATGTATATACACACATAAAAATAAATGTATAGACAGATAAATTGCTAGAGATAGATATTTATATATTTATGTGATTATATATTTACTATGCGTATATATAATATATTTTTAATACTTTCAGCTTCACAAACTCAAGACAAAAGTACAAAACTAATGCGATTTAGGTTTATTACAATCTACACAGTGAATCAGTGAAAAGGAAGGTTCACCCAGTGTAAGCAGGTCACCTAGCCGAGCTACAGGGCCCCCCCTGCTGGGGGCCGTCACCATATGCACCATTTACCAGTGAAACATTTTCAGTAGTCATGGTCTGTTTTGTTTTTTAAACCTTTTTTGTCTTTTTACAGAATAACGGCACTGGCTGAATCGTGTCGTCCTCTCGTTGGCCCCCACGAAGGCTTTGATTGGATGTGCTGGATGCCCGGCCTGCGGGGGGCGCCGTAGTGCCTTACAGAGGGCTGTGGCGAGACGCGGTGACAGGCATCAGTACTTCACCTGCCAGCCAGGGCTGCTGATGCTGGCACAGTTGGTGCGGCAGCTGGCCTGCACGACAGGCATCGAGCTGGACGGGCCGCATGGCGCCGCCACCAGACGCAGGCCGCCCGGGGGCGAAGGGGGCATCATGCTGCAGTAGACAGGCACCCCGGGGCTGGAGAGCGCCCCCTGTGGCGGCTGGCCGGGCAGCAGCAGGGGCTGTTGGTACGAGGGCGGGGCCACCGCTGGGGAGGCCTGATTCATCGGCACCTGGCAGGAAGGAATCATCACCATCATCATCATCATCATCATCATCATCATCATCATCTGCATGATCATTTTTACTATTATGGAGCTTCATTCCATGGCTGGGGGGGGCTGGGGGGGGCGGGGGCTGATCTGTCTCGGCACGCTGTCTGTTCCCTGCGCTCCTCTGTCAGTCACTGAGCAGTGTGACAGTCAGCCTGTATTTTTGTATCATCGGTTAATAATTCGAGGTTTAATTGGAATTAATTGGGGGTAATACTGATGTAAAATTAATTATAATAGGGAACAAAAAAATGTACAGAAGCGAGCGCCTAGCTGATGTCATCTCTGGCATCCTAGTGGCGCGTAACAGAGCGCGAATTGCTGTTTCAGCCACAGAAGGGTCCCTGCTGGGGTGCCTCTGCGCCGGAGCTACACACCTGATATGAAGACATGGGTGGGTACGGCACCATCATTCCTTGAACTTGATTGGCTGGCTGGTTTGATGACATCAAGTTCTGGCTCTGGGGAGGCTGCTGTACACCCATGATGCCCTGGAAAGCCTGCTGCTGATTGGACGACAGGGGCTGGTATCCTGTCAATGCAAAACAACCTCTATGTAAGGAGACACCTATACTGCACGTTTTAACCAGGATTATATTACATTTTGTTCAGCTTGACAGGGTGGAGTCAAGTGCAGAGATCAAGCATAAAGTTCACCTGACTACTTTAATACGATACTGGGTTATCCCCCCTCCCCCACCCAACTGTAGCCAGCCCCCCGACTGCGGCCCTCCTTTCCCGAGAATTCACACCCTGTTGCCCCCCTGTAACTTTGACCGCGTTACTTCAGTGTCATCACTGCCCCCCTATTTGGTTAGTCCCATCCCTAAAGCCCCTGCCCCTCGCTCCTGCTCCCATGTCGCGCTGTTCGGTCTGCCATCCCGCCCGGAGCGTTCGCAGAACCTTTCAGACAAAATGCGGCCAGCGAGTAACGAGCGTTTTGCTTACCGCGGGCGCTGCATGTGTGACTCCCGGGACGTGATCAATAATTCACAGGCAAACACGCACCGGGAGCACAGTTAGGGGAAGGCGGGCCGCCCCCCCCCCCCCCCCCCGCACCCCACC
>JAODKE010000051.1:16268249-16279063 GCA_026779605.1 Mormyrus hasselquistii
AGGGGAAGGAGTGCCCCCCCCCCCCACCCCATCGAAGTCACGTTCCAAGTGTTCCAGCTCCAGACTCACTCCCATCATTAAAAATTCACGAGTGGCTCTGCAACACAATTCACTGATAAGCAGGAGGGCCAGACTGGAAACCTGTTTAATCACCAGACTGGAAACCTATTTAATCACCAGTCATCCAGTGACCTCCCCGGAAGCAACATATTTAACCTGAACCCAGAAATAAAAATAGATTTCTGGTCTGTATTGTCCTGACCACGACATTCACAAACACAGAGATGGATATTTGTGTCTTTTCCTTCCCAGCCCGACACACCGTCTATTTCTCTGCCATTGACATTTCACCTGTTGGCTGCTGCATCCATTTATGCAAAGTGCACTTAAAACGTGGTACATTTCTCTTTATATATAATGAGGTTCGGCTGAAAGCATCCTGCCGATCGATGCTGACTGCCCTTTCACCCGCCCGTCGTCTTTAGACAGAACAAACTGGCTTCTCTCACAAGACCACGGCCAAACAAAAAGCACGTTTGTGAAGGTGCAAGGAACAAAACAGGAGTCAGTTCACTCTGAGCGTAAAGCGCATGGGGATCAAATTTGGTATTAGAAGATGAAATGTCTTGGAGTGTGTGCCGACGCCTCTTCCAGTCAGGCAGCCCGGCTGCGGCTGAAAACTCCCCCCCGACCGGCAGGATGTCCAAACAAGGCACGTGAACGTCAGCTCTGCATCCGTCAGCGAGCTGAAAGTCCGCCAAACAGGAAAGCCAGCTCACTGCAGCTACTCCTATCCTCCATCTGTAACAGCCTGCCGCTTTGGGACTCCGCTGCATTTAACAAGGCGATTACTAGCGTTCGTGTGGAAAACTCAGAGAATACTACTGACCAGCAGAAGGCGATAGAGAGCCCACCCTTAAGCAACAGCTGATCGGCCTGTCAGCCGGATCGCTCCTGTCGCCCCGCGCTGTGCAAAAACTGTACCTAAGTAAGAAAAATCACTGCCATGAGCTCCTGGGGAAGATAAATAAATATTTTGAAATCTAATTTACACTGTTGTCAGAGAGATATATACATACACATTAAAGATGGAGTACAGCCCGTTTATTTTATTTGAGATGCAGCGCGGGGCTTTAAATGACTCCCCCCCCCCCCCCCCTCCATTCTGAAGGATTCCTGCCGCCGTTGAGAACAAAGGGGACGGGTGACGCAGAAAGTAGCTGTCAGGATGAGAGGCACCACCCAGAAAATGGCATTTCCCACACGGAGCAAAGGAACGCATTAGCACTAATGCAGAAGCCTCATATGCGGTAAATTATGCAAGCTTTGGGGTTCGACATTTACATATAAAACCATATACAGCCAAACAGCTGTCATTAATCACATCTATAGCACAAACGCCTGTTTATACACTTGAACTGTGGCTGATAATTTTTTAGTTTTTAGTCAGGAAAGTCAGACGAAGGATGAGTCTGCATATGACTCACCTCACGTCATCGTGAGGAGGCAGAATGATGGTGAGGGTGCATGTGTGCTTGTATACCTGTGTGTCTATGTGTGTGCGTGTGCGTGTGCGTGTACGTGTACGTGTGCGTGTACGTGTGCGTGTCCATGTTTATTAGGTTTATATTACATTGTAGTGACCAAATGTTCCCCACAATGTAAGGAAAATCTGTTATTTTGCCATTTCCCACAAAGATCTGTGAATGCAATGAAAAAAAGAGAAAAATCATCTCATATTTAGTTTGGTTACTTCTGGTTAAGATTAGGGCTGGGTAGGGGTTAAGGCTGTCAGGTTGGGAATAGGGTTTACACCATATAAATGAATGGAGAGTCCCCACAAAGATATAACTACAAACTTGAACGTGTGTGTCTGTGTGTGTGCATGTGTGTGCTGTGAGCGATGTAATCGTGTGTGAAAAGGAAGGCGATTGCTTTGCCAACGGCTATTGTGCATCGTTAGGGAATGAGCAGGGCTAATATAATGTTAATGAAAATAACAATAACCATTATCATCAAAGCAGAGTAATAAGGACGCACGGAGACGTGGCAGACGCAGGGCCCCCCCGGCAGACGGCATACAAGGTCACCGCATGCCTCATAGTGTGCGGGCGGCTCCCAGCGACATAGGCGTGAGTGGGGGGCGGGGGGGGGTGACTCCCAATGTGTAATAAAACTTGCAGTGAGTTTTGTGAACGCCCTTCCCTCCTGCCCGGTATCAGACGCGCCCCGGAGATCAGCTACCTCTGCGCCGGCTGAGCACTGCCCCCTGTCTGCCCATCCTAAAAATGTCTGCAGTAAAACAGGCCGACTTCACCTGGATTCACTATGGGTACGAGCCGGTCCCGTTCAGTCTGACTACTCATCATCCGCGTGGCGGCTAAACCAGCTCAGCGCGTCCCTGGGGGCGGAGGATAGCAGTGATTTTCCCTGCAGTCCTTGGGCTGCCCTTTGGAGAGGGGGCCGTCTCTATCACTATGGTGCAATTTTACTGCTCCTGCTCCCCCCGTCCCCTGGCGGGCCCTGGGGGGCTCGCGGGCTAATTAAACGGCAGTCAGCTTAAAATTCAAGGCCAGTCCTCTCCCTGTCACTGATGGACAAATACAGCTTTTACAAGCCGACCAGCCTTAAAACTCTCATTCGGAATAATCGGCCTGCTTTGCATATCCATTAGCGGCATCGTTAGGCAGAGATGGGAGGCAGAGCGGCTGTGGGGGGGGGGGGGGGGGGGGCCACTTATTTCACACTCATTCTACTTCATTAATGCTGCCACTAATGAGGCTTCCTTAGTTTAACCCTCCCCCCCCCACCATCGAACCCACGTCGATGCCTGAATAACCAAGGACGACCTGACACCTCTGACAGAAGGTGGCGGAGTCCAAGCCCAAATTACAGCCCCCCCCCCCATGGATTAAGGCCTGGGAAGCACTGCGTTCTCTACATGGGGGTCGGGGGGCAGTGAGCAGTGAGGTGCCCCCTGTGCGGAAGCTTCCGGGTGGCAGACAGTGTACTGCTTTGCGGCGATACACAGCGGCATACGCTGCCGGCCGGGACCCTCGACAATCAGCAGCAATGCCTTTTTCTCAGTGCTGAAGGACTGATTGTGCCTGCAGGGGGCGTTACCACCTGACACATCAGCTGCACCATCTGCGGGCCGAGATGGCCAGTCACTGCCCCCCCCCGCTCCTCCTACCCCCTCCAGCTGAACGGCTGTAATAACACCCTTGCCTTTTTCTTGTCACAAGAGAAAACACAAAGCCGTCATATTTGGCTTTGGAAATCATGCAGGCCTGGACAGCAAGTATTCAGCCTGCTGGCTGCTGTGGACGGTGCCTCCTGGTGGAGGACGGGAGGAGACCTGCCCCCATTTTACACCAAAGCTGATTCCATGGGACATGCTGCACGTAGATCCATGACTGCCACTGACAACAGACGCGTGGGATGTGTTGCTTTGCCCTCCCATGGCTGATAAAATGGCCTTAAGTCATCATGTAAACCCAGAAGAGCACGTGCATCTATCCTTTGCCATTTTAAAACTGCGTCCATTGGCACTGAAAGGCCTGCTGGAAGACCTCACTGTGACGCTGTACCTACGGCCAGCTCAGAGACATGCACGGCAGTGTACCTCTGCTCTTACAGCAGAATAAGACCCCAGCCGATGCAGAGGGCATCAACTCAATCACACCACACACAGAACAGATATTCTGGTAGGGAAGATGATTAGACAGAGAGACAGACAGACAGAGACAGGCAGAGAGAGAGAGAGACAGAATGAGAGACAGACAAACCAAGTTGTGTCAATCACAGATGTACCCACAGAATCACACCAGTGAATCAAGAAACCGAATGCCAGCCAGGTAGCATCTGGGCACGGCTTTTTTCACTGAGCACAAGCAGAAGTGTCGACATCGTCATGACAACCCCAGGTTCACGCATGGAGGTTTAATAGCAGAGTAATTTCACAGTTATGCCCACTGCCGTTTCTACAGTAATTGAGCTACCCACATTTTATATTGCATGAGCGAAAGACAATATCTGAAAAGTCCTAAGACCCTGTATGGATAAGCGAATGATGGATGGATGGATGATAAATGTAATATAATAGAAGTTTTTTCACATTGTCACCAGTCCTGCGACGTCATTCGCCTAACCCCAACCCTAACCAGCCAGCAGCTCTGACTGGTCCCACTTTGCCAAACAGTTCCAAAGCCACCAGCTCTGCTCTGCAGAAGAACGCCATGACCGTCACCCTCAAGGCAGCCACACGGGCCTGGCGCTCCGATGGGTGGCACTCACCCAGGCCTTCCTCCGTGGTGTGGGACTCAAGGCAAGGCCGGCTGCTTCGCGGTGACGCACACATTAATGAAGAGACAGTGGAAGTGGAGCGGGACCCCCAGATGAACCGCCATGAATATTTACTGAGTGCCACAGGGAAGAGTCAGTGGCTGCGGCTAAGTGTTGCCGTTTATTGTTCTTTTTTCCACATCATTTGACATGTTTATGGAATTTTTATGCCTACAGTAGATGGCCCTGGCATTTGTTTTCAAAGTTGGGACTTTCATATTTTATGCTGCAATGTAGTCGTCTGACTGGCTGAAGCCAGAGAGCGCTTGGACCCCTACCTGCCCCCTTCCCCGCACTGTGGGAAGGGGGGGCCACTGCCCTCCCACATGCTTCCTGGTTAATGAGCATGACAGTCTAAAGAGGAAAGTCCTTAGCATGTAAATACAAAGTGCTTAGGCGATAAACTTGTAATTATTTCTACTATAATTTATGACCATATCTACATCTGCAATGTAAAAGAAAGGCACGCACCCGATCGTTACACATATTTTAGGTCTATTTACACACATATATAACAGTGTGGCTCTTGTACCGGATGCCGTATTCAGATGTCTCTGTCAGGGATTTCAAACGGCTCATATAGAGGCTGGCCGACCCAGTAGGGGGCACCTTCTGCTTCTGTTCGGCGAGACGTAGCAGACACGGCATAAGATGGATGCCGCTGGCAGCCGTGGACTGTGGAGGCGGGGGGGGAGCAGCGCCTGTTCAGAGCTGGATGCTCCATCTGAGAACAGCATCTGCACAAGAGGTTTTTCGGAGGGGAGCTTTCCGCAGCTTTGTCTCACATGTAGATCAGATAGAGATCAGATGTATAAATCAAAACGTGAAACTACTAGATGTGGCTGTGGCGTAAGCCCTGAAATCTGGCATGCACACGCATGTTTGCACGCGTGAGTGTGCCTGCGTGTGAGCGCCTGTGCCTACATGTGTCTGCGTGTGAGTGCATGTGTGCCTGCCTGTGAGTGTGTGTGCCTGCGTGCGAGCGTGTGTGTTGGCGTGCGAGCGTGTGCCTGCGTGTCAGTGCTTGTGCCTGCATGCGTCTGTGTGTGAGAGCGCGCGAGCCTGTGAGCATTTGTCTGCGTGTGCCTGCGTGTAAGCGTGTGTGCCTGCGTGTGAGTGTCTACATGTGAGTGTCTGTGCCCATGTGCTAATTACCAGTGGCCTCCATGCTGTCTGGGTACTTTCTATAATAACTTTAGTACGATTATGATGGGCAACATAGACCAATTATTTTAATGAGCAAATTTTTATTGAGTCGGTGTTGAAAGTGAAGGTGGGGGCTGGGGTGGGCCCAGGCGACGGCCACACCGCCTGCTGCGTCACGGCTGCCCTTTGCAGGGGGTCTCCACACAGCACAGATAGCTGTGCTTATCAGAAAACTCAAAAATGGGGCATTTCCAGCCCTATAAAATCACCAGCATGGTTGCAGTCAGGGTACACAGCGACTGTGCTGATACCCAGGTAGGAGACAGAAAAAGACATTGTTTAGCTCCACATTGCGCTTGTGACACACGGCTGGGCAATAAATGAGGTAAAATAATATATGTAGTCACTGCAGATACAGATATGCAGGAATGCCGAAATGCTTCATAACTGATGGATTTCCATTTGCAAATACCAAAGCAGATAGGAGCATTTTAATGGGTTATGCTCACTGGGCTCGGATATAATCCCATATCTGGCACCGCTGGGTTACTGAACGCATGTGGCTGCAACTGACTAGGGATGTGTGGGCTGCTGTAGGATAGGGGATGCCTGGCCACAGTCAGCCCCAGTGTGATGGACCACACGGCAGGTCGGGTCACTTCCACATTATGGGCAATGGCTGGAGACAGCAGCACACCAAAGCTCTCGCCTCCACAGCCGTCTTCTGGCTTTAGTCACTATTCACTTACGCTACACCCTAAAAACTGTGGTCTGTTAGGAAGAGCCACTGTCATTTGCTTCTTTTTAAGCACTGCCAGTGCTAGATCAGCATTTTGCCTAGATTATGTAGTTAAATATCAAAAAGCTCCCATGTTTTCCTGAATAACATGTGCAGCAGGTCTAAACTCACCTTGACTGACACTCTCGGTTAATATTCATTACAGGAACAAAGACGTACCCTGTGTTTCTGTGCATCACCATCTGTGTGTAGTTGTTACCTTATTGCCAGTTCTAATGAACACTGACTACGGCCTCGGCTTCTTCTGGGTGCAGATTGCAGTGATCTGTGCGTGGGGGGCACCTACATACGAACGCAGGCGTGCTGTTAGCAGTGACAGAGTCTCGTCAGAATTACACCACACAATGTCGTGACTTTCAGCTGGAGCTCTGAAAGGATTTCATAAAACTGGACGGATTTGAACGCAGCCCCCATTCTCGCGTCTGACACAGCGAGAGCTGAGTAGGCAGCCGCCTGTTTATTAGCTGGATATGGGGCAGCAGCTTTTGTGGGCACTGTGTTCTTCTCCTCTGCGATTTACACAAGGCTGCTCTGCACACCTCCTGCCTTTGTCAGACTCCCCCCTCCACCCGGCTGCCTTTGTTCTGTCTGGGTTAGTATGCAAATGAGCCGCGGAAACAGAGATGGAGGAATGGTAATCATAGCAGATATCGAGCTGTAGCCCTACCCCTGAAGCATGCGTTAAAAAAAAACAACATGTAAATGCCGCTCATTTAAATTGCAAATGAGTTTCTCATTGACGCAGTTGAAGTCTACTTTCCAGAAAAAAAACTTTCTAGCACTTTTATTTGACGAAAAAATGTGCTGCCATTCCCTTCCTCCTTTCTTGTAAAACAAAAAAGGCAAAACAAAACAAAACAAAACAAAAACTCTCAGGTGGAAGTCAAATATTAAAACGGCAGGTTTCAATTCGATTGCGATTTCTGTTTGCTGTTCACTTGAGGCACCTCCGCATGGCCCTACACTGGAGTGACGACCCAAATGCATCACCCTCACAATCACTGCAGTGATTCCACTTTGTCCAAAGGAATATTGGTGAAAGGCACTGGTATCAGTTTGGGTGTCACGTGCAGATGGCTCTATAAGCAGCCATGCGCCATTTTATGTGGCTGCAGGTGACCAACTGAACAGGGACTAGAATATGCTAGACTGACTGGTCACCAACGCAGAGGCGATTTACTGTAATAACCCAGCTGAAACCTGCTTGTTATTTTTAATCAATAACCTCGAATGACCTAGAAAAATAGTCAAAGATTGAGCGGATTCAGGTACCACTTACATTTTCAACTGAATCGGTGACTTCATTGACTGAACAGACTCCAATCAAGAGAAGAGAAGCACAATAAAATTGGACGGCACCTTAAGCCACAAGACATACTGATGAAGATTTTGAAAGTTACACCACAAAACTTCTTGACTCTATATCTTAATGACAGATATAGTGACGGTACGTGGAAGATAACCTCTTAAAAAAAACATTTACTTTACATTTACTCTAACTAGACCCTAGAATTAAATTGATGTCAAAAATGGTCAAACTTGTTGATTAATTGTGAACCTGCCACAGCAATTAGACCAAAACACTATTAACATGCATCAGATGTGCAGTAAACAGCCAGAAAAGAGACCGGTTCACTGTGAGACCATGCTACTCAATCTCTTACAGTGCCACGGCCCCCTGTCATGCTGCTGAACTCCAGGTGTGGCGCAGAGGCTGAATGGCAGCACCAGCAATCAGAGATACCGAACTCACACATGCATATCAAACAGAAACACAAAGAGCCTACATTCTGACAGTCAGGCGGCTGGACAAAATGGCCAAGGGCATACAGATTTAGTGTAGTGTGCAAAATGCTCTTGGATAAACAAACTGCAGTTTGTTCTGGATGGCTTCTGTTAGGGGCTGAGATCGGTGATGTCCCCTAAAATGACTGAAAAAATCTGAAAAGAGCCTTTTATCATCCACCCGCTCCATGTGTAGTCTTGGATGTGGGCTCATGTACCTGTCTGTTGGGATCCGTTCTGCGAAATCTGCTGGTTCCTATGCGTGCTGTACTGGACCGGGGCGGTCCTGTACTGTGTACTGTTTGAGGTAGGGTACTGGCCGGATGAGAAGTAGTACATGGGGACCTGTGGGGTGGAAAAGACAGAATGAGGACAGAGAGGGGCTGCACATTCACAGACAGGGACTTAACGGCAGCATAGCAAAGAGCCGCAGGCATGGAAACATCAGCAGCATGGGCCGAGGAATTCATTCTGAAGATGCTAGAGTGGCTGGAAATGACCGGTGATCTCACTCAGGCAAGCTGGTACTAAAGCACGGGGGACGTAATGGGGACGTGGTAGAGGAAATGGCCGCGGCGGTCTCAGTCTGTCAGCCTACTCTGCCTAATCGGATCCGATGCTGCACACCGATCAAAGCAGGAGGCATCCGGTGTCAGAGCCCTGACCCGCTACCCGTGGCAGTGTGGAACAGCTACGGTAAAGCGGACCGCGCTCCGTCAAGCTTGGGAAACTGCTGCTCCCTGTCACTTCTGCACAGCGATGTCTGCATATCTGCACGGCAGAGGATGAAAGCCAGCAAATGACACTCACCTTATAATTTAAGCCGGGGAGTCAAGGGGACAGAGTGGCTGGGAGGTTTGAGCGCGCCCCTGGTGGCATTAAAAAGGTATTACAGCCCAATAAAAAAGTGGGGAAACAATAAAAAGATACCGCATGATGAGGTATACGGCCTTCATACGCAGTGCAGAGGCTGCCTCATTTCACACAGCATGTGATAAAACTCTCCAGCTTTTACTGCACCGTCATTTTATACTTTTTATTTATAGCTCCAGCCAAATATTTGTTGTTTTGAATTATAAGAAAATATTTCCTAAAAGGAGTTGAATCCACTCCTTCAAAATAAACCTTTAGACACATTTTCTATAGGACTCGATAGTCTACAAATATTTTCATTTTAGTTTTAAAAAGTTTTGTGTTTTTTTTTTTTGTGTTCAAGTTTGTTTTTGTAGCTTTTTAAAAACTTTCCCCAATGGTTTGCATTAGCTTGGCAGCTTTTCCTGACTAAGGACTCTGCTATTATAATTGGCTGTCACCTGTGACTGAAAAAAAGGTAGGAGGGGGACCGGGAGGGGGGCAGAATGATTGGAGCCCCTATTCCAGCTGACAGCAAGTGATGGTAAAAATCGTGCCACTGAGAAGCCCAGCCCCCCCCAGAGACGAGGCGGCTGGTCTGTATGGAGACAGAAGACGGACCCCGTGATCCTGGCTGACGGCAAATCAGCCCCCGTGTTCTACACGTTCAAGTCAATTACAGGTAATTAATTGTCGTCGGTGTCACCCGGCTCCCTGACGGGACCCCATGTGTAGCCGTGTTCGGGTCTCTGAGGAAGACGGAGGGGGCAGCGTGCGGCATCCACAACAGCAGTGGCGCAAACACTCAGCGAGGCGGGGGGGGGGGGGGGCGGAGGCTCTTTAAAAAGGTAATTACATAAAGAGAAACCCATTAAATTATTAGGAGGAGAAAGCAACACTCAGCACTCAGCCTCTGCATAAACACAATAAATGCTGTTTATCCCACCGAGCCGCACCAAGGCCCATGTGCTTATCAGGGGATGTGCTTACTGGGTTCATATCCAGCCATAAAACAGATGGATACTCCCCTAACTTTCGCTATTTCTAAACTGGTTTTTTTAACACCATGATAGACCTGTGGGCAGATCGCCCCTTTCGTATTGGATGAGAACACATATGTTGGCACAGAGCTCCCAAGTGACCTGGCAGGGTTAGTAGTTAGCAGCACAGAGATATGGCGTGATCATTAGATGAGAAGAACATCCTCTATGAGATGGAGCATACTGGAGCTGTCTGTGCTTGAGATCAGACCCCGTAAGATTAGTTAGGGTATACTTGGGATAAAATTGACATGGATGGGGTATGTCTGTGATAAAAGATGACATGGATGAGGTATGTCTGTGATAAAAGCTGACATGGGTGGGGTATGTCTGAGATAAAATCTGACATGGATGGGGTATGTCTGTGATAAAAGCTGACATGGAAGGGGTATGTCTGTGATAAAAGCTGACATGGAAGGGGTATTTATAAGATAAAAGCTGACATGGATGGGGTATTTATAAGATAAAAGCTGACATGGAAGGGGTATTTATAAGATAAAAGCTGACATGGATGGGGTATGTGAGATAAAAGCTGACATGGATGGGGTATGTCTGAGATAAAAGCTGACATGGATGGGGTATGTCTGAGATTTGAATGCTGTCTCTGGAACTACCTGTGAAGGGCCCTGCTGAGCAAACGTGGGCGACGCCTGCAGTGTTTGCTGCGAGAGGGCAGGCCCAGGCCCGGATCCAGTGTAGCCCCCTGCGGGGGAGGTCATGACAAAGCTGGCCTGCTGGGGGGGCTGTGCGAGGACCCCTGGAGGGTACACTGGGGTGCTGGTGGGCTCTGCGGTATCCCCTGAAGGCTGCCGACTCAGGCTCATCTGGCTGAACTGGGAGGAAACAGC
>JAODKE010000051.1:16279163-16293619 GCA_026779605.1 Mormyrus hasselquistii
AGACACCCCCACAGCACACGGCACATGCGTGCAGCAGACACCCCCGCAGCACACGGCACATGCGTGCAGCAGACACCCCCGCAGCACACGGCACATGCGTGCAGCAGACACCCCCGCAGCACACGGCACTGGCTTGGCAAACAGATGGCACGGCTCCCGCAGAGCTCATGCAGGACATCGTCATGCTTCATGCTGCCTCCAGACCTCACAGAATAATGCACCTTAACACATACAAGCAAAGGCCGCAGGCTGTGAGCCAGTGTACCAAGGCTCACATGTTGCGTGTGCAACCTGTGTCCTGCCACATGTCACTGCCATGATGTCACTGCCTAAGGAGAGTAAGGGTCGGGACAGCAGCGAGTAGCTGCATGGGAACCTGTGGGGTGAGGAAAAGCATGCACATGCATGCCAGACACATGGAGTCACACGCGCAGGGGCAGGCATGCAGGAAGACCCACACACATAAACATGAGCACACACACACACACACACACACACACACACACATACAAGCACCCATACACACAGGCTTACACACAGGAATGTGGGTGTAGATGCACACACATGCATTCAGATGCAGACACTCACACACACGCATGCGGGCACAGATGTGCACACACACGATTGAGGGCACGGGTGCGCATGGGGGCGAGGGGCAGTACCGGCGAGAAAGCCTGGCCTGGAGCTGCGGGTAGAAGGTGCTGTGCCGAGTACGAGACCGGGGAATACGGCACTGCCTGGGCAGACGGGGCCAGAGCCTGGTCAGGGGAGAGGAGAGAGAGATGGAGAGAGGGAAAAGGAGGAGGAGGGAAAGAGCGAGAGAGTGAGAGGGAGAGAGAGGGAAAGAGGGAGAGAGTGAGAGAGAGAGGGGGGAGAGAGAGGGAAAAGGAGAGGGAGGGAAAGAGTGGGAGAGAGGAAGAGAGAGGGAAAGAGGGAGAGAGTGAGAGAGAGAGGAGGGAGAGAGAGGGAAAAGAAGAGGAAGGGAAAGAGTGGGAGAGAGTGAGAGATGGTGAAAAAGGGAGAGAGGGGGAAGAGAGAGGGAAAAGGTGAGAGAAGGAAAGAAGGGGAGAGTGAGAGGGAGAGAGGGAAAAGGAGAGGGAGGGAAAGAGTGGGAGAGAGAGGAAGAGAGTGAGAGATGGTGAGAAAGGGAGAGAGGGGGGAGAGAGAGGGAGAAATCTGCGGTGTGAATCAGGGCAGGGGGTTCCGTGGGGGGGAGGGGGTTCATCTCCAGTCAACACACTTTGGACATAAAATATTCCATCAGCATGACACAGCGATGCGAGTGGGACTCGTCTCAGGCATAAAACATTCATAGCACTATTTTTAAGAAGTGTAATTAGATTAGGGAGAGGACCAGGAGCTGAAACTGAAATTAAAGCCAGCGCTTGGCGCGTCACACCTGAGGTCTCAGAACGTGGCTCCAAATCTGTATGCAGCTGAGGCTGGCATGGAGCTGCAAACACACAGTCACACGCCAGCAACAGTCACACACGAGCCGGCAAACTGCAGCTTCCCCTTTTAATTACAGCGCTCCTGATGGCAAACCGCCTATGAATGCTGGCTGGTGTAGCTGCAGAAAGTCACAGCGGTGGCAGTACTTCATGAAGCGGGCAGTCTGTGATGGGTGGTCTGTGACGTGCGGTTTGTGATTTGAGGCCAGGCAACATCACAATGCAGCCCTGTCTGTTTAATAACACGTTTCTGGCTTATAACATCTGATCTAGAGCTGACAGAGACTTCGGCAGAAATAAACGCATAATGATGTCATGACGGATGAGAGGAACTGCTTGGCTGATTTAGAAGACGTTGTTCTGTGCCTGTTTCTGCCTGAGACCGCTGGCCCCTCGCTGGCTGTCGGCCGAGTGATCGGCTCCATTTTGGGTCACTCCGCTATCCCGCAGGTCACTGAACTCAGCTGATCAACCGGCCACAGTAAGAGGGTTCAGGGTCAATGTCAAAATGTCTCGCAGATGTTGGACAATGCAATGGAAGATGTGTAAAAGAAAGCAACAAATGGAGAAGTCTGGTCTGCTTTTTCACCCCCCCCTAAATTATCGATTTAACAAAAAATAAAACATATAATTATATACCAAGAAAATGTTACCTAACATCCACCAACAAAACTGGATAAATATGCTAATAACCATCCAAAGAGACAAGAAACAGTGACAGTAACTCAAAACATACGGTGAAATATAAGACACCCACCAAGCATGTCAATTATGCTAATCTCAGCTGCAAATGGTGCTTTCATGAATTTATACTTCCTAGCTATACTTTCCGAAGGTATAAAAAGTAAAACCTTCATAGAAGATGTCAGAATTCCAAAAAAACAATGACATTAAAATGTGGAATGAAACATACAGCAAAAGCAAAAATGCCTCCTTTATTAACATAACCTGCACTGGGGCTCTACGATTGTCTAATTCATTCGCAGGGTGTTGGCGTGGACTGGGCCTTTTGGGTTCGCTAGGACAGTGGCCACAGTGAGCCTACCCTTCAGTCTTTGCTGTCTTGTGCGCCACTGGAGGAAAAACAATAAATAGAGAAAATTTGTGATGTGGAATGTGGGCATAGCATACATTTTATCAGTAATATGTGGCGTGGAAGTTTTTCTGAGCCTTCATGTTTAGAACTTTATTGTAACAATCTGAAGCCTTACAGGACATTTTGGTTACCAGTCTTTGTCAGCTCACGCCATTCTCACGGGGGAGACTGTGCTCATCAATAAAATTACATCACTTTTCCAAGCTACTTATCCAGTAGAGGGTCACGGCGAGTCTGGCGCTTATTTCACCCTGGATGGGACACCAGTGCTTCTTAAAGTACACACACACACACACACACACACACACACACACACACAGATACACCCACCCACACACACACACAGATACACCCACCCACCCACACACACACACACATACAGATTCACCCACACACACACACACACACACACACACACACACACACAGTTGTGTCTTCCTATCTAAATGGGGACCATCCATTCATTTTTATGGGGAAAACCCTAATCCCAATCGCGACACCCTTAACCTCTCCCCATCCCTAACCTTAACCATAAGTAACCAACCCAAATGCAAGACTTTTGGCATTTTTTTGATTGCATTCACGGATTCTTATAAAACTGAGGTTATCCAAATGGGGACCTCAAAATATGTCCCCAGAAGTAGAAAAATTTCAGGTTTTACTGCACTTTGGGGACAATTTGGTCCTCAAATGTGATCTATGCAAACCCACGCACACACACACAGCACACAGACAGAAACATACACAGACACAGAAACACACACACACATACATGCGCACATACACACACACAAGCACACAATCTTATTAAGCGTAATTCAGAGACCTACAGTAACCATGTGCGTTTCGACTGTGACAGGAACACAGAGCACTGGGAGATTAAGAAAACCAATACTGGAAATGACCATTTATTATCTGATAATAACGGCAAAGAGCCATATGACGCATTCTGCAGCTTCCCCTGGATGCCTATCAGTCATATGGCTGCTGAAACGCCCTTCAAGTGAGCGAGCTCATAGCGCTAGGCCCCGTCTGAGCTCCCCACCTGCCTAAAATTTACCTGTGGGACCAAGTGGCTGCTGATTGGCTGCTGTGTCTGTGTCTGGCCCGGCGGCTGCTGCAGAGGCTGCTGGGATTGCTGAGTGCCCTGGTGCTGAGACTGCCCAACCAGCTGGCTCCTGATTGGCTGCTGTCCCACGGGGGGGTTGTAGATGGCGGGTGTGCCGTCTGGGTTTACAAACGGCTGACCTGCGGGCAAAGCCATGTGCTGTCAGACACACTCAGTATCGCTCATTGTGGAGTGAGAAACGGCACACCGAATTACTGTCTGTGCGATCAGTCCAAAACCCCAACAGCTACACAGTCACTAAAATGCACGGCTGGAATCCATAGAACAACCTGAAGCTGGTGTGTAACCCCGCCGGGGTCGGCGTGCACTGGTTTCTGTTGTCTGCCAAATTGGCAGGTTCTTTTTTTTGTTAATGTTTCAGAACATGTACAGCAAGCGGACAGTCACAGGTTCCCAAAAAACAGGCTCCTTTTTCATCACTATCATCCTTCTCTCTCTTGGACCTGACAAGCGCTATGAGATCAGCTCAGTGCTGTTCTGACTCCCTTGAAGAAGCTGCATTATTTATTATTACTATATAATTAAGAACTCGAGTCAGAACAACTAATTCGCTGAAGATATACGAATAGTTTTAGGCTGTAATAGTGATTAATTACAGCAGGCGATATATACAGATCAATGCCTGAATGTAATATTGACATATCCGTTACATCTGGCAACCAGCTGTAAACACAGCTCCGTCTTTTATTGACCAAAGTGACGCCTCATTCAGTTTGCTGAAGCGGTGATCCTTGGTATGTAGATCTACACAGTAGCGGCAGCTGGTTCAATCGTGTGGGGAGTAGGGACTCCTGTGTAGGGTATAGAGAGTCCCTTGTGGGGTGAAGGGACTGTCATAGGGACGCACCTGTGTGCGGATTGAGCAGGATGCTGCCAGGTGGGATGCCAGCCCCGTCCAGGGACACCAGGATGTAGCTGGGGCTGCTGGGAGGCCCCTGACTCTCAGAGAAGGACACGGATCCTCCAGAGCTGGGCGGAGCAGCAGGGAGTAGGGTGGGGCCTTGCAGTGACAGATGTACCCTGGAGAGGGAGCCAGAGGAACCGCCGCTGCTGGAAGACTCTGAGCCTGGTAGAGGGTAGGGAGAGAAAAAGCCATCAGATGCCTGTCAGCTTCCACGGCGCTTGAGGACATGCATCGCTGTGATGCAGGGATTCCCCAATGCCGATCCTGCAGGGTCAGTCTGCAAAGTTTGATTCACATCACCAGATAAATGGCAGGTTTAGTAGGTATATCTGAGTAGGTAAATCTGTCCAGGACCGGAATTGGGGAGCCCTGCTTGAATGTGACGGGGCCACCCGCGCACCTGCTTTGGAGAGCTTTCCGGAGCAGCGGCCACTGGTGCCTCCGTCTCCGCGGGTCAGAACGGTGATGCCCCCGATGCTGGCCGTCTTGGTGACCGCCGGGCGGTAATTGCGGCTGGAGCTGTCCGAGTCGGTGCTGCTCCAGGGCCGGGGCTCGTTCCAGCGCGAGTCTGTCTCCGTGCTGCTCTGCCGGCTGCCCGAGGCGCGGCTCGATCCGTCCCGGTTGCCCCTGTGGAGCCCGACACACGCCAGCGCGCCTCAGTGACCCGTCCCGCTCACAAATGTCTCTGCCGAGATGCCAGCTGCCCTCCCTTCCCATGGCTCCGAGCCGCGATCTCCGCCGGGGGCCTTTAATCCCCGATGCTCATTAGCAGGAACACTTTTTCATGCCACCGCTGCCCCCGTCACCCAGCGGAGAACAAAGGAAGCACTGCACACCGACACGCTGTCCTTGGAATGCACCCAGCTTAAATGCCAGTGCTGAGAGAACAGGGCGCTTTTACGGCCACTTAAGGCCGATTTTGGTCATCACAGGCCGTCACGCATCTGGCAAAAGCAAAGTGCCCTCTGGATCCATCTTTGAACTTCTGTTTTTGAATCATCTCCTTCAGATGTTGCCAGCCATTGTGCAAATTAATGCAGGCTTTTAGCAATACAGGCCCTGCCTCAACGGGAGGAAGAGAGCAGATTTTGCTCTAAATGAGGTGGAAGATGCTTGCAAAGGCATTAATAGATCTGAGACCTGGAAGCAGGTAAATCTATTCACCTTGTTTTATTCTGTGCTGCATAGAGCACGAGAGCGTGGAAAAGGCTGCAGTAACAGTAATAAATTGAGCTGGTTCCTGTTGTTTCCTGGCACGGTGTTTGCTTCCGCTAGGCTTCAATGCTCAGCCGCACACCTTGAGCACCATGTGCACAAACACACGGACTGCGAGTCACGGTGTTGCCTGCTACAGTCCCGCCGCCGTGCGCTCATTAAGCCTGTGGATTACACGCCCAGCCGCCGAGGTTACCCTGCCAGAGGTACCAGCCCCTCCACCCCCCGCCCCGCGGAAACCACCAGGGCAGATCGCCTTTCCAGGGTGGCAGCTCCCCCCGGCCATGGAGACCCACCGGAATAGCTGTCGTTTCTTCTGAATGTCATTATATGAATTGCAGTCTTCCACGATCCTGGGGAAAAAAAAAAGCGCAGTCTGTGTTATCAAATTTAAAAAGCAATTTGCATGACCTTAGATTCTCCTCTGTTGATTCCATGTGAATATGAATTCAGGGTCTCTCTCTCTCACACACACACGCACGCACCTGTACTCATATCTTTGTGGGGACTGCATTCATTTCTATGGGAAAAACCTTAATCACATGACAATGACACTCTTAACCCCCACCCAGCCCTAACCTTAACCATAAGCAACCAAACAAAATACAAGACATTTTTAGTTTTTTGATTGCAGTCACAGACTTTTAATAAAATTGAGTGTCCTCTTACGAGGACTGAAAAATTGGTCCCCATAATGTCAAAATAACTGGTTCTTATCACATTGTGGGGACAATTCATCCACATAATCAGCATAAGGACATTTTAAGTCCAGAAGCCACAAATACAGACCAAGCTTTTGTTTCTGCCAACCAGTTAAGTCACTCTTTATGCTCAGCTGGTTCGTAGGAACAAAATGTTGGTCAGGATTTGTAGCTTCTAAACCTAAAACCCATAATGTAATATATAAATGAGCAAAAAGATACATATACTGTATAGTAAATGTGTAAATGGCCAGTTGAAAGCCACAGCTTAAAACAAGCGTCTAATGTAACGATGCTGAATGGCCAAATGGCATTGGCAGATTATAAAGATCCTCGTGAAGGTACGACCCTGTATGTCGAGTCGGCCTTGGAATATTCACTGTTATATATTACATCATTCACTCTTTAATATTGTTCATTTAGAGCAAACATTAAGTTTGTTTCTGCAGAAATCAGTGTAATTGGTCTTCACCCCGAATATCCATTTACCTTGTTTCGATGTAAATATTTTCTTGGGAAGAGACTGACTGTAAAACAAGACAGAAGGAGAGAGAAAGGAGATAGAGAGAGAGAGAGAGAAAGAGGAAGAGAGAGGCTTGAGAATCTCGTCACAGTCACATCACCTGCCTTTTGCTCTGCCTGATCCATTCTGATGATGTGAAAGGCTTTTGGCTGTAGTAGTAATTCCCAGGTAAAAGAGAATCATTTTTATGAACTCAGCGATATACAAAGCCAATTGTGTGATTATACTGTTTCACTGAAATGATTCTGACAAACAATGCCGTGTGCTGAATACAAAATCAGGCAGCTTTAATAAAGTCTTCACACCTGAGTCTAAACCCCCCCCCCCCCACACACACACATATTAAGCACTTGCGTTTCGCCCCACCAGGGTTGCTGCACAGATTTTAACATAAAAATTAAGACTTTTTCAGATGTTTCTAAGACCTCAAAAAGAAAAAAACAATACCATTTTCACGACCAAAAAAAAAAAAAAGATAGCTCTTGCCATTTTAATATACATGAACTGCACAACTGACTTTACTAATGACTTTACTATGTCTGAATCCGGGAACATCAACTGAAACACTGTGTATTTCACTACTGGATTTGTATGAATGATGCTGGCTAACCATGTATAGAGACTAAAGCACTTCGGCCTTAAGTGTTGCTATTGTTGGCAACCCAGAAAAAAGATGTTGAACACGATACTTCTGAAGCTGTAACTTCAGCGGTGGTTTGAGCTTCCAAAGCAGCATCTGGCAGATGAGGCACCCAGTGAACGTAGCTCTGGATGGGTAGTGAAGTCTTCTTGGAGGCGTTTGTGTTTCCCTGACGCACGATGTGTCTCGCCCGCTTGAATACCCATACTACCCACGTCTGCTTGCACTACGAGCATTTAAAACCATGTGGCTCTGTAGAGCGTTGTAGCCAACCTGCATATCTGTCATTGTCTGTGCAATTCTCATTAAATTTGCATTTCCCCATGTTGACAATGGATAGTACTGACATGCCAGAAAAAAATAATACTTTTTAAGACATTTTATGACCTAATAAGACGTTTTAAGACTTTTTAAGGATCCGCGGGAACCCTGCCCACTGTTATCATCTGCTATCTAAGCATTATATTCACAAAAAATAAAAAAATAAAAAAAAATCACACAATAGCTTTTTTTCTCCCCGAGTTCAGCATATTCAACCTGGGACTTAATTTTCCAGGTAAATAGTTGAGCTGCTGTACCAATTAGACTACGGTACTGCTTAGCAGGCGATTATGTCATGAGGATGTGCTTTTAAGATCCAGAAAAGGAGAAGCGGCCTGAACCTAGTGTGATACAACAAGTAATCAGCTGGATAATGAGCGCTGATGTAGCAGCAACGCTAATGGTCGCCGCTTATTGGGCTGTGCGGCGACACCTTGCTGCTTTGTTTAGTTGGCGTCGCTCTCCTGGTTGAGTCTTCCCTGGCAGGCCCACAGTGGCTTTACGCGGTGTGGGTTACCGCGGTTCTTCCAGGAATGCCAGCTGACACCCCTGGCAAGCTTGCGGGCAACGGACTGGAGGACAACCAAGTCACTCAGCATCCTCTGACCCATATATAGCCGCTCCCAGAAGATAAGCTGCCTCTGTGCATCACCAACACATGGCCAAGGTCAGAACCCAACAAGCTTCCACCTACAAGATACAATCTTCAGGGAGGAGATCTGCACTGGTGTCTGCTTTAGTTTAATGTTATTCACAGAGAGTTAAAAGGGGACTTGTCATTCCTTCACGGTTTAAAAAAAATCAATGCCATTGCCGTATTTGCCACGTTACAATAGAGTGGATGGCAATTACACCTGTCAATATGTCTTTCAGGGCAAGATCGCCTCAGCTATTTACGACTTCAGCATACGATCTCTTAGCTTAATCCCTCCTTGACATTCAGGGACACGCGTGGACAGACTGCGCTGTGGATTACTGCAGCGGCTTTTGTCTTTCAATGCTGCCTGACGCCAGCGTATCCGTCGCGTGTAGGAGAGGGCTCCAGCGTCGTCTGTCTTACAGGAAGGCCGACAGACGTGTTTGCCATCTGCCGGTGAGCAGATGCTTCGCGGGGAGCCGCTTCTGGCTGCGTGAAGCTCGCTAGGGTGACCTGCCAGCTTCCTCGTTTGAACCTCCTCCCAAACATGGCTTTATGATGTTTCCCTGCACTTGTAATTCATATATATATATATATATATATATATATACACATACATATACACACACACACACACACACACACACACACATACGTGTCATATTCTGCCCTACAAACATAAACCACATTTCTCTGTCTCTCTCCCATCACTGTAATGAACAACATGGCAGTCTGACTTACGTCCTGGGCGAATATCCTGTCCCGGGCTCGCTGATATTCTTCCTCCCTCTCCTCCATGGACTTACTTCTCCTGTCGTCCTTAAATGGATGAATTCTGTGCTGCTGAGGTTATGAAACAGCGGACAGAATGCCTTCATTAAAAAGGCCCACGGTACAGTTGAACTGCTTAGCTGACACTTTTAAAAAGCGCTTACTTAGCGCAGCAATTTCGGCCAACCTGCATAGCCGTGCACCTCTTACTGCTGCAGTCCAGGTAGCATCGTTCAGGGCTGCCGGCTCTCACGCATCTTTCAGTCTCTCATGCTCATGCAAGAAATCTTAAGGCAAATCTATATTATTCCGTTACGAGTCTAACATTAGCTACAACAAAAACGTTGAGTAGTTGGCAAACCCTACAGACAGATTTACACGGTTATAAAATTGACATACATGTGAATGCATGTACATGTGTGTGTAGACCCGTCTGGAAAATCTTTTGCCAGCTAGATGTTGGCCACCCTGATTGTTACGCTTGCAGAAGTTGGGTCCTTCTTGGCAGTGGAGCTGAAATGTTCTCGGAAAAGCAGCTTATAGCCTGTAGGCTGCCAGCTAGTGCCAAATTAAAATCAGCTGCATTTACAAACACCGTTGCCCATTGGTGGAGTTCTTTGAAATACTGACAGGAAGTGACTTGACTGTAACCCCTGGACCAGGGCACCCACTGACCTGTGAGGACCCGCCCACATCCAGTGGCCACACCCTCTATATTACTCTCCCCATGGAAAGTCAGCAACTGCTTTTTTCCTGCCTGGACATGCGTCTTTCATTCCCTCCGCCTTCATGGTAGGACACTGTCAGGACGATGGCTTCATCATTTTCTACCTCTCTCGTATCTCTGGGTTAAGCTTTCTGAAGCCGTCGCCTTGGTCTTATGTGCCAAGCCTCACAGCCTGACTGGAGTCAACATGGATGCCGGGACCCGCATCTTGACCCAGATTGTTTCTGCAGACTGACACCATTTCGCCACCCGCCCTGAACCCTCAACTGGCGCTTCGCCTCCGGGGGCCATCTTGGATATTCAGAGAAACCCCTGGAAGGGCTGCCCCCCCGAACATAAATCACTTTGATTCAGCTATCGATGCATGTCATCACTCAGCAATTAAGGCGAAATGTGATGTTTGTTGAATTATAAACCTGTTAGTGATGACATCAGCAAAGCAAATTGGTAACGATTATGCGGCACGGATCCTTCCAGTTCTGTGTGACGCCACCTTTTCCACGGGCGTCACCTGAATTGTAAACCAGCCATAGAGGCTACGAGCTATTATGATAACAAATGTGCTAATTAAGTGAGGCATGTGAAACATAATGAATGGCCTTGTCTTTGTTAGCAGGGGCTGTACTAGAGGCTCTGTCACGAACAGCAGACCTCAGCAGGGGATGTGCCATCAGATGGGGGGGGCGCGATAGAATTAGTGTCTGAAGTGTGTGTGCTGTGACATCCTATATAAATGACAAACCCAAGCAGGGCTAATCCTGTGTGTGTTTGTGTGTGTGTGTGTTGGGGGGGGGGAGCGAGTGGCGATTGAGGGTTATGCTGAAGCTAGTTGGCTTCTGGTCCCAACTTTACTCTGTTCCTGTAGCTCAACAAGTAGAGCATCGTGCTCACAATGCAATAGTCAGGGATTTAGGTCCCTGGGGCTGATGTACATTTTAAGCATGTAAGCCTTCCATTCACTGAGAGTTGCTTTGGATAAATGTCAGACAAATTAATAAAATATACTTCCTTCGATGTTTCAGGGACACACATGTGCAACCATGAGCAGCCACCAAAACAAACCATTTTCTGGAAACAAGCGATGATCCAGTAACCAGCACCCTATCTGACAAATGTAATTGTTGTAAAAGGACGTCGCCATGGCAGCCTAACGACAGGGCAATCCATACAGATCCATGAGGCGCATCTCTGAAATGATTCCTGGATGCACTATGTACGCTGGCTCAAATCCTTAAAGTGCTGTAATGAGAAACGTAACCGTCCGTAACCAAAGCAGTCACTGCGGTGCTGCTGCTTTTAAAAGAGGCTGTTGGGCATCTGTCAGCCCGGGGTCATGTCGGCCGTGTGGAACGACACACAGTATAGGAAGGACCCCAGCATGGAAATGTGAGAGCTGCCACCTCGCCCTGTGATATCTGTCTCGTGTTTTGCACTTTAATTATTGCGAAAAACCCTTTTCTTGTCCCTCGCTGTTTGTATGTTGTACTGTGGTCCCGGTGGAACGCTATTTCATGCCACTGCATACCTGCACGTGGAGCAGCAGTGACCCCCCCCCATGTTAACAACTTATTTATAAAGGTTTCCAAATGTATTTACACACCAGATTTTCATCCTTGTCGACGCTGGAGTTGTCTCGCTTCAAGATGAACCTCTTCTGTGAGTCCTCGCCCTTCTCATCCCTCACGTACTCTCCAAAGCGCTGATCAGGTCTGGGCCAGAGAAGATGTGACAAAAAGCGGCCCCGTCACGTGTCAGACCACAGTCAGGCATCATTCATGAGCAAAAATTCATCCGATGAAAGGAAGCACGGTAATAAATACCCTCACAGACTCACTGTCGTCATTGATTCCCCCAATCGGTGACCCTGGGTCTAATAACACATTTCAGATCTGCAGGCTCGTGAAGTACAAAATGATTGCTGAGATATACTGCTTACTGCTTTCCACGCCGTTCAGACATGTTCACTGCAGGCACTCGGCCCATTACATCGATTAGTGAATTCCAACGTCAAACAATCAGACACCGCAATCTAACGGCTGCCATCAAAGCCGTGTCACAACAACATTTTGCTGGAAATGGATACTGATGCAGTGATCAATTCATTCTCAAACAGTTTCTTTGCCTGTAAGTTAAATGTATATAAGAGCAGGATCTGTGTATATGGGCAGGCTCAGTATATAAGGGCAGGCTCTGTGTATATGGGCAGGCTCCGTATATAAGGGCAGGCTCTGTATACAAGAGCAGGATCTGTGTATATGGGGAGGCTCCGTATATAAGGGCAGGCTCAGTATATAAGGGCAGGTTCTGTGTATATGGGGAGGCTCCGTATATAAGGGCAGGTTCTGTGTATATGGGGAGGCTCCGTATATAAGGGCAGGCTCCGTATATAAGGGCAGGCTCTGTGTATATGGGCAGGCTCAGTATATAAGGGCAGGCTCCGTGGATATGGCAGGCAGGTGCCTTTCCCACTCCAGCAAAGGGATTTGGGGGGGGGGGTACCTATACAATAAAAAATGTTACATCCATCTATTTACACACAACTTATACAATAATTTTAGGAATGTTCTGTGCGTGTGACTCCATCCCACCATGCCACAGAGGGTGTGTTTTCCTTTCTGTGCTATTGGCGGAGTGATGACCTGCAGCTCTGTGTACATTAAGGTAAACGAGGTTTGGCAGGCAGTGTCTGCGTGCCATTGGCCGGTCCACGAGCCAATCAGCACAGCTGAGTGCGCAGCACACGCCCAGGTGCGTGCGCACACACCCACACACCCCTCTAACCCACTGTGGGTTACGGGCAAACACATTTGTTCATCTCCACGGGCAGCAGGGCAGCCGCTTGGCCCTCACGCTCCAAGCCCACGACAGATCCAGGAAGGAACCATAGCTGCTAGGCAACTATGCGCCCTGCAGCGAGGGTCCCAGGGGGCATCTCACCGAGTAAATGAAAGTCAACGACCAATGGCCTTAACCAGCCAAAACCGAACACTGGTCCCCTTTGTTCTCCTCCAATCATCATCAATCATATTCTGCTCTGATATTCTTCTAGTTATATATTGTGACATTAATTGTGTACAGGAGACTAGCTTGACATTTTGGGGACTCCCCTCCCTGATAAAACGTCACTTTGGGGCCTCCACTTTCATTATATAATTTTACAATTTAATGTATCCAAGGGCCCCTGTTAAGTGCTGCCCCCCTGAATATGCCAGGGTATCCAAGCCCCTACTGTGGCCCCTGTAAAGTGTTTGGCCCCCTGAATATGCCAGGATATCCATGTCCCTACTGTGGCTCCTGTAAGGTGCTGGGCCCCCTGAATATGCCAGGGTGTCCAAGCCCCTTGACTGCATATATATGTATGATGTAACAGTATGATAACAGCGGTCATCAGTTATTTGTGGCTGCACAACTCTGTCATTCCCAGTACCTGAAAAAAAACACCGCCATTAGATAATGTTCAAAGGTGGGATAAGTAGACAAGAACGCAAAGAAAATTGCAAAACTTGTCAATCCTTGGCTTTTCTGACAGAAGACAATTCTATCACTTTTTTTCCTCAGACATCTCAGAAGTGTGTGATGTTTTGAATGGGTACACAATTAGAGATGACTGGAAGCCAAGGTGAAACCTGAAGAAAAACTTCACAGAAACAGAATTGGTGATGTAATTTTGTGAAATCTAAAAAATCAGCAGTCAAATTGCCACGCTTGCACTTCAAAGCTCTCCGATGTGGCTCCAAAAGCTTGTCTGTACGAAGATTCACTGCCTTGGATTCAGCCTTGAGCTGCGGCAAAGCGGAAGAACTTCTGACTGATCTTGAAACAGCAGAGGTTACGACATGCCGTGTTTACAGTATGTCAAAACTCACAAAAGACTTACTAGGCCTTTACCAATTTGAATAATAACAAAATCCTTTGCCAGTAGATATTATCTGGCAGATTTTTGCTATTTCTTATCAGTTTTTTTTTTTGCTTTATCAAATGCGATTTTAAAAACCCGTATAATCCAGGTCTTATCAGATTATTCAGGCCAAGTAACTTGCTGAAGAGCAGAGCAGTGAAGCTCTTCTTATAACACTGTAGTGCACATGAAGCTAATGCACTAGTGCACATGAAGTTAACATGCTAGTGCACATGGTAGTAGGATGACCACTTGTCTGGATTTTGTTTGGACAGTTCGTTTTCGTTAGGTGTCCTCCTTTTACCCCCTTGTCCTCCTTTTACCCTCTTGTCCTCCTTTAGTCACACTGTCCTCCTTTTACCCTCTTGTCCTCCTTTAGTCACACTGTCCTCCTTTTACCTCACTTCTCCTCCTTTTAGCCCCCTTGTCCTCCTTTTACCCTC
>JAODKE010000051.1:16304188-16340073 GCA_026779605.1 Mormyrus hasselquistii
CCCATTCTCAGCTCCCCGGCCATCTGTTCGGGCCCGCCCGGCCCAAAGCTGGCTGGTGTAAAATGCATCCCCACACGCACACACACCCTCCACACTCTTCACGGCCCGGCCCGGCCCGTGGGTGTCAGAACTACAGCCAGTCACATGTAGACCTCAGTCAACCAAGTGAAGGTACCATTCTGTCAGGCCTGAAGCTGGGCCCAGCTGTCTCTCGCACACCTGAGTGCACAGCCACACCCCCAAAAGACCTTAAAAAAGGGCTCTATGCAAAAATCAGGTTTCAAAATAAGCCACTACGGAAAGCAAGATCCTCCGCCAATGATGGCATTGAATCATTTTTAGGACAGATTAAGAGTTAGGGAAAAAATTCACTGCTAATACACTGCAATGAAAAGAAATTATGAATAATTTACAGTGTGAGTATATACAGTTTTTTCCCCCACTTCAAGCTCAACCAATGACTTTGTTTTGCTAATGATTCAGTGGATGTAATCGGCACTGAAGCAGCTAATTTAGCAGACATCCATCACGAAAAAATGTCCATGAATATCAAATTAGACCGTCAAATGCAAAAGTCCATCATAAAGAAACCAATTAAGATAATATAAGGTGAGAGCGCAATTAAGGTAGATTATTTCAAACATTATGAAGGCGATAAATCTATCCCGTAAGACCATAACAATTTTCTACATTACGCAAAATTACTCTAAATGAGTCTACAGCGATGATGCCTCCAACAGTTTAATCTATTGGGAAATTATCCATTTAGCCAGAAGTGGGCTAGCGACGTCGCTAGAGCAGTAATGGTATCCTCTGTCATCCGGTAACCCAAAAACGTGCTGAACCGGGCCTGCAAATTCATTAGCCTAAAACAACCCCCTCATATACCGCCTCATCTGCCCAGTGAAATATTTCTCGGAGAGACACAGGGTACCAAACGGCTTTGATTCCGCAAGATGCCAAACTGCATCTGCCAAGTGAAATGACTCTCAGAGAGACTTGGGATACTGGCTGGCTCTGATTCTATTCCCAAAATACAGCAAACGCTGTCTGCCGAATGAAATGACTCTCGAGGAGACCCGAGGTATCAGCTGACTCCGATTTCGCTCCTGCAAGATGCCAAACAGCATCTGCCAAGTGAAATGACTCTCGGAGAGACCCGGGGTACCAGCTGACTCCGATTTCGCTCCTTAACAACAGCAAACAGCATGTGTCCAGTGATACGACTTTCAGAGAGACCCAGGCTACCGGCTAACTCCGATTTCGCTCCTGCAAGATGCCAAACAGCATCTGCCAAGTGAAATGACTCTCGGAGAGACCCGGGGTACCAGCTGACTCCGATTTCGCTCCTTAACAACAGCAAACAGCATGTGTCCAGTGATACGACTTTCAGAGAGACCCAGGCTACCGGCTAACTCCGATTTCGCTCCCAAAAGAAAGAAAACAATGTCTGCCAAGAGAAATGACTTTTGGAGAGACCCGGGGTGCTGGGCAGCAAACTGCACCTTGGGCCATGGCACCAGTGTTCCCACAGAATTGGATGCTGGGCGATGCCGCTGTTCATGATTAAGACAAAACAATTTTTTTTCCCATTCACTGCTGTTGTTTGTTTGGCTGCAGGAGCTGCCAGCCCCCCCCCCCCCATCCCCCCAAGAGTCTCAGGGAAACTGGGTGCCATTAGCTCCCTGTGACATCAGCGAGCTCAGACCAGCGCCAGCGATGGTGGCAGACGTCATTGCAGGATTGCGGGAGAGAGACAAGAAAGGGCTTCACTGAGCTGCATGAGCCGCAGAAAGACAACGACAACAATAAAAGTTCTTCAAATGCATTTTCCTAAATGGCATTAATGAGGACAGGAGAGTGATGGCAATTAAATCCTGAAAAGCCTTTTCTTTGGAGCTGTGCACATGTGGCCAAACCTAAAATGTTTACCGCACTGACCCTTTAAGAATAATTACTGCAAAAGAAGCAAATGACTGAAACAGTCTGCTAACCTTATATAGAGTGTTTCACGAGCTGTACCCGTGGTGTGACTGACACACAGGCATGTCACACTCCGCCACGCTTCACCGCCTTTCCCAAATCCTGAGGGCTGTTTTCTCCAATTTAGGTCAGAGTTCCGATTCTCAGAGGTTCACAGTCTTCCACATCGAATCACCAATCAAAATGCGGCCTTTCCTGGGGAGGGGCAGGCTACAATTAACTTCTTGCTTCTCATTCACCTGCCTCATTCGCATCCCACGGGTCCCAGAGATCAGTCAGCCCGGGGCAGAAAACCAAGCTTGACCTTCGGGACATCGTCAAGGTCACCAGCAGCAGCAGACTGATCTCCCTCTTTGGGGCGCTCTTTGACGCGACACCTTCATCATAAATTCTTCCATATGGGCCGCCACATTTTTCTGACATATCGCTATACCCACAAAAATAACAACCCTCCCACAATACTTGCTTAGAAGCATATTTGTAACAGGTGAAATAAATCTTAGAGTCAGCAAGGTATTGTTAAGCTGAAGAATGGGATGCTGGCTGAGCAGCACGCATAGATAAAGATGAAGCTACTTGCTCTTACATATTTTTACATTTGAGGTGAAGGCATTTTTTACAAAGGCAGTTTTTATTGCAGCACTATTCAAATGGATGAACGGTTTATTTTTCTAAAAAGCTAATTCGCTAAACTGCAGCATAATTTTCCAATTACATATAAAACCAGAAACTGCAGCTCCTCCTCTTTACAGCGGAGCTACTGATGCCCCATTAACCCGATCAGAACCCGATTCTCATAATTAGGTGAATCTCCCAGAAGGCTTTTATCGAGCACGTGTCAGATACACACAGCTCCAGCCGCACAGGGCCGACTCTGCACATGGCCATTCATTCAAAAGGAAAAAAAAATCTACTAACAGCTCTATGGCTACAGGTCAGTCTTACGAATATCGGCTTTGGCACCTGAGTTAAAACTTTCTGAAATCCACCTATTTGAAGCCATAAAAAGCAAGGATTCCACAATTACACAGCAAAAAAAGCCTCCAAAACAGCCAAAATCATTCAAATTCTGTAATCTAAAAAATGTTTTACCTTTATGAAAAGGCAAAAAAGCTGAACAGAGCCTGGAAATGCGGCATGTCACAGTAGTGGCAGCCTTTCCTTCCCCTCTGACTGCCTCCCGTCCTGTCAGGACTCTCACTGTCCTCAGTGCCCAGTGACTCTTATAGACTGTGGCTGCACTACACTATGCTCTGCATAACAACTCCATGGTCAAACCTCGGTCACGTGCGTGACTAAAATCAGGAAGAACAAATGAATTGATATGACTGGCACGTGTAACTCTGACAGGAGGTGCTGCACATGTTCACTTACACTGTGACTCGAAGGGCGGCCTCCATCCTGAAGGCAAACGTCTCCAAGCCAATTAGAGTGAGAAAGGCTTGCTATCGGCTTGGACCCTAATTTGGGAATCTAGGCGCATGCCTCTCCGAGAGTATCAGTGACATGAATCATTTTATTTCATAACTTAGCCATGAAATTCTGTGCATTACCTATAAAACCCACCATGCCTCAAATTTTCTCCTGCAAATTGGATTGTTAATAGTCTATCACATGCGCCAGTGGTTGTGACCCCTCACACGGCCAGACTAACACAAGTACCGGAGGCTGTGACCTGCAAATGGTCAGGTCAACATGAGGGTAGGTTGGTTGTGACCCCACCAACAGTCAGACCAACACAGTGCCGGAAGCTGTGGACCTGCACAGGGCCAGACCAACACAGGCGCCGATGGTCGTGACCCCACCAACAGTCAGACCAACACAGTGCCGGAAGCTGTGGACCTGCACAGGGCCAGACCAACACAGGCGCCGATGGTTGTAACCTGCAAACAGCCAGACCCACACTGGCGCCAGAAGCCGCGGACCCGCACATAGCCAGACCAACACTAGCGCTGGTGACAGCAGGAAGAAACATGTGAAACAAGAAACATTCTTGAAGGGGTACGTCATCCCACAGACTGTGAAATGCATCACAACAGGAGGTCCATGGGGCCGACATTAAATCCTGTCCAGTTGTCAGTTTCTTTTTGAAAAACATAGATATAATCTTTTGTTTTTTTTTTTTTTTTTTTTTTTTAAAAAGACACCGGTATAATTTTAGGTTTTATTAATAAAGTTATTTATTTTGTCTTGATTGTTCATCACTGCACTGACGCCCATGCATCATCCAGCTGCATCCCGTCCATTTCTGGCTTGGAGAAGCCGACGTGCACGGACTCCGTACTCCTGGCGGACCGGCGCAGGCCTTAGCACTGCTGCTCCACCCACACACACCGGCGTGTTCACAGCCTACTGCACACATATAACTCAGGCTGTCAGGAATTAGGCTGCATTCTCACATCCCAGCTGCTTCTGTCCACTATTCCCATTCCACACACCCAACGGTGTAGCGACATGTGTGCTATCAAACCGCCACGCCATGCAATTAGGTGGCTGTCCTGTGTTTCTGTTTCACCACAGAGTCGAACCGGGTCTCATTGTCCGAGCCAGAGTGCAGCAACCCGTGGAATCACATAAGAAGCAGATGGGTAACTGCAGATGGCTTGAGATTTCAAACCTGCAGCCAGACCCATGTTTCTTCATCCTTCTCGATGAGAACTTGAGGGCAGAGGGGGGAGGATGATGTGGCTGAAGTAAAATTAGGCGACCAGAGACTCCACTGATACCTGCATAGCGATGGAAGGAGGATGCTGACAGCTTGGATACAGAGAACCCTGTCTGACAGGCACTGCCCTGGTGCCACGGCGAAGGCTAATAGATACGGAGCGGCCTGCCTGATGAGCAGTGCCCCTGGGTCACGCCCGCTCTTTCCCACTAAAGACTGGGCCGTCTCTCTCGGCAAACGCTCACAAACACAGACAAATGAACAGCCACCTTTCAAGCATAGCTTTCTCTACCTTGCTTCCTGCTGACATAAGGTCATGACCCACTTCTCAGAAACTCTTCTGTCTGGTGTTCTGCAAGCACAGTGTCATGTCACTGCTTAGGACCTGGAGCCTTTTTCTGAGTGAGGGATCACACATATCACTTAACGGGCAGTTGACCACACACAGAATGCCGTGAAATAACACCCACCTGGTGATGTTACCGGAAGAAGGTTACACTGATGTATTTGGGCAACAAAAGCCAGAGATGGCATAGGACCTGTGTACACAGCTGTAGCAACACTCTGCACTAATTAGTGTCACGGCATGGTGGTGGCAGTGGGGTTTCAATGGTGCTGTGGCCCAGACAGGAAAGATACAACCCCCACACTCCCAACTAGCTCCACCCCCCAAAGACAGGGCCGGCAGTGTAAATGCATCTGTTACCCCCTGGGGAGCCCCGTCTCTCCCACGCGAAATTATTTATGCTGCCTACCCGGGCCGTTAAATATAGAAACGCATAAATCAAACTACCAACACCTAACTAGCTAATGTCAAGCGGCATGTGTGTCACAAAAAGCTTCCTCAAGCAAGTGCAGCAATAATTAATAAACACAGAAGACGTACAAGAACCGGAGGACATGAATCGGCTGTAAAATCAACAGGGAGATGTCATTATAATCTTTAAGATGGATATTACTGTGTCCATGAGATACGAGTACTGAACCTAATGGAAGCAATTTAGCAATAATAAGAAGAAGCTATCCTGTGAATCAAACACCACAAAGGGATCAAACACATAAGTGCTTTTTATGTGGTAAAGGAAACTTTTCTGTGTTGGGAATTAAAGCCAAATAGAGATCTAACATAGTAACATATGTCTAATATCACTCTACATCTCACAGCAAAAGACTGCTCCCAGTTCTATATGAATAATTTAGCCATTAAAATGGACTGTTAAAACAGAATTCCAAAGCCACATTTAAATTTCTATGCCACAATTCTCTCATCTCAAAACCATGTGACCACACCCAGTTCATTCTGCGCAGGTGTCAGGTTGGGACAAGGTGGAGATCTTCTTCTAACCAGGTCACACAGTTCTGGTCCTCAAGGGACCCACAATGCACAAGTTTCCCTTAAGCTCAGATCCCTATTGGAGACATAAATTGTGACCCAATTAAAGCATATTCCATACAGTCTGCTTAACTCTAGGAAGCTGTTGGCCCCATCTCCCACCTTTTTCATCCATCGTGCCCCCGAGAGAATCTTAAACTTAAGGTTATGCTTGGATCCTGGTGCTGGTGACCACAGGCTGTGGAAGTTTTCATTCACCTTGAGCTCTTAGGAACTCTTTCAAGCACAGTATTTCTCTAATTGAGGCAATCTGGCCCTGGCTCTAAGCACTGAGGCTGTTACAGCTGGAAAAGAGGCACGCTCTGTAGCCTGTCAGGAGCAGGTTTGAGAACCGCTGCCTCTACACGGCTGCTTGAATTCCCTGGCTTTTCAAAAAGCAGAATTAAAGAGCAGCAGGCAGAAGATGTATCAGAGGGCTTGGTGTTGGTACTGAGAGGTGCTGCCTGCAGACAGATAACAGTTAACGGCATGATAGCCTGACCTGAATCATCTTCAAATAAAAGGAGGCTGAAGCCCAGTCCTTGTATGACCTGAAGTAACGGTATGGAGGCTGCCTCTATTCCTGGACGAGGTCTGCCTCTGAATTTGGTTGCCTCTGTGACAAGTGCCCAACAGCACTAATGGACAAAGAGTCAGTCTCCAGTGGCGTCAGCTATGTGGACAGAGACACCTGTCCAAGTTCTGGGAAGCAGCGTGCACTCGGAGCTGAGGTCACCCTCTCTGTTCAGACCCTGACAACACGGTGTGTTCAGAAAGGAGCCAGTGACTGAGTCAGCTACTATCAGGCTGCTGCTATTATTAAAGGCCTGGGCGCTGTCCCTTTGCCTGTCTATTTGCTCGTCCGTTTGCCCATGTGTATGTCCGTGCATATGCCGCTCCATTTGACCTTCCATTTGTCCGCCCATATGCCCCTCTGTTGGACCGTCTTTTTGCCTCTGTTTGCCCATCCATCTTCAGATCCGTTTGCCTGTCTGTCCTGTCTGTTTTCTCATCCGTTTACCTGTCTGTTTGCCCATCCATTTCCCCGTCCATTTGCTTGTCCATTTGCCTGTCAGTGTGCCAATTCATTTGCCCGTTCGTTTGCCTGTCCTGTCTGTTTTCCCATCCGTTTCCCTGTCCATTTGCCCATCCGTTTGCCAATTCATTTGACCCTCCTTTTGCCTGTCTGTCTGTCTATTTTCCCATCCATTTGTCTGTCCGTTTCCCTGTCCATTTGCCCCTCCTTTTGCCTGTCCATTTTCCTATCTATTTGCCCGTCCATTTGCCTGTCTGTCTGTCTATTTTCCCTGTCCGTTTGTCTGTCTGTCTGTCCATTTTCCCATCCATTTGCCTGTCTGTTTCCCTGTCCATTTGCCCCTCCTTTTGCCTGTCCATTTTCCTATCTATTTGCCCGTCCATTTGCCTGTCTGTCTGTCTATTTTCCCTGTCCGTTTGTCTGTCTGTCCATTTTCCCATCCATTTGCCCGTCCGCTGCCATTCCATTTATCTGTCCCTTTGCCTCCATGCGCTTAGATCGCTGGCCAGTCCACAAGACTCCCCCTAACCCTGCTAGGGAGTCAAACTTGTGGGTTGTGAAGCATAACTTTACGAGCTCACTCATAAGCCTGATGTTTGTGTACTCACTCAACATGTAAGAAAAAAGAGGGAAAATACAGAAATGACTGCTCTTGGTCAGTTTAACTGTGAGCAGATGTTAAATATTTAAGTTACAACCAAATCCAGTTAACCCACATTAATGGATGTGACTGGCCCCCCCTGACTAAATGTGATTTTTAATGGCTTCAGCTAGGTTACACAGCCCGTTTATATGGCAGTGCGATGCAACATTTAACGTCTGTTCCACTTCCAATGGCCTGAACACTATATGCAGCACTGTGCTGACAGGCAACCTACGCATGTAAAAACAGCGGCGGCTGCAAATGAACGCAATGATGAGGAATCGAGATCTGCCCCTCACTCACAGGTTGTACTGCCTTTTGCGCATATGCAAGTCAAAAGTATTTTATTTAAGTAGTTAATTCAATATCAAGTCACCTCAGTTGGTGTTCAGGGTGTCTGTGGGCCATCTCTCGGCAAATGCTCATGAATACAGAGCTGCAGGGTACTGTGTACTGCGTTCAGCCTTGAAGGGCCATAGGACCACAGCGGCTCCTGCGTTCTGACGCGGCTCCCACTCAGAACCACAGCTAGCAAGACTGTAGGGCCGTGTTTTGGAATTCAGAATGAATGAAAAATAAATGCATCGTAAATGTGCGTTTGATTATTTTGGAGAATTTAGAGAAGCATAAAAATAAAGTGGATAAATCACAAGGTACAAACGTGGTCATTTTCGTTGTATTTACGGTTTGTGATAAAAATGTGGGGGGATATGAAATTTGTTAACCATTTAAAACCAGTTTGTTATGTTTTTACATTTTATAATAACTAGAATGCCATACCCCCCCCCTCCCCCCCCCCAATTAAGAAGCAAAGAAAGAATCTAGTGTTATTCTAAGAACGGGTTCACGGTTTTGCCTTACACGCCAACATATTAAAAATCAATTAAATATCATGCAGATCAGATATCATAAGGAGGATCCGGGCGTGTGCTGGTTACTGGAAGGTGGATTCCAGCCTTCACCTTTATCAGGATTTTGATGAAGATGGGTTACAAGAGGGGCAGGGTGATAGGCCGGGAGTTTCAGCTTTGCTAGTAAGGCGCTGTGGCGCATCTGCGGGCGCGGTGTCTAAAGTGCCACATTAAGGAAGATCATATTGTGCATTAGCCGTGCCGCAATCTATGTCACTGGTACGGTGAGTGAGAGACCCCCGGAATGTGCCGCGGCAGTTTTCCCAGGCAGTACTTGGACTGTAAATGGAAACACTAGCTCTAACCACGCAGAAAGCTGCAGCCTGTGATATTGGAGTCGATTATATTTAACGCGTTATTAACTCGTTACGTCACATCCCCAGACTCAATCGCGAAAGTATTGCTTTTTCGTTTACGCGAATTCCACATCGGATTTATCACGCTACGTAAGTTAATGCTGTTTTTCAGCTTCGTGAGTTTAGAAAAAAAAAAAACACAAAATAAAATGCCCCAGTTAGAGTGGTTAAGTAAAAAGACCCATCAATTTTGTGTCACTGCATCACACGCCAAAAGATTACATATTCATCTGCTTGTCAAGGTGTTTCGGATAAAAGTATTCGATTGAAAACCCTTGCCTCGTCCCATTAATTCAGTCACTGAAAACGGAACAGTTGCAATTGAACCGTTCAGTAATAAACACCTTTTGGCACTTGGCCTTATGCATTGTTGCTCATGGATGGCTAAACATGCCTTATACTTTAATCTCAATGTACACATTATTAATCATTCTGGGTGAGTAATTGTGCAAATCAGTTTCTAATGAGAGTAAAGTGGGTGCTGAAAAGGAAACATTCAAAAATGGAATGGACTGAAAAAGACTGAAGCTTATTACCATCTTAACTTATAGACAGTCACCCCTCCAGATTCGCAAATTTGACAGTTGCGGCCGTTTCAATGTGGCCGTGGACAATTAACTGCCAATATTTTTCGATGATGCAGACAAAAGACAAAAATATTTAAATTATACTGAAAATTTTTTGAATCACATAATATCATATAATATATAAATATTAGTGCTACTGAATATTTCTTAGTGTTTTTTTTTTTAAACAGCGAGATCTCTGACATCCCGGCTTTGACGTGCCACACATCTTTTTCTCGGCAACCGCCCTCACTCATGTGTTATGTGTCATTGTGACCACAGAACAACATTCAAACAAAACTTTTCACAAATCTCTGTGCCGTTAATTTAGCATTTTGAATAATGGACCGAATATTTTTGATGATGGACAAATTCACAGATTTTCACACCGGCAGGGATGTTCCTTCCCTGATTCTCGTGAATGTTTAAGAGTTACCGTATGTGGTATATGATTACAGTATACTGTATATGATAATAAATTCAAAAATATCCCAGTGAAATGTAATATGTGCTCATGTGATCTTGCTGGAAGGCATCCATTGACTTTAATATACTGCAAAAGGGGTCCGTGACACAAAATGGTGAAGAAGTCCAGCTATAGACTCATCCAGAGGGTCAAATTGAGGATAGATCAGGCTGTCCACTGGCCACACCCGGGGGGGTGGAGTGACACAGCGAGGCCCCGCCCACAGCCCTCCTTGCCAGCACAGATGCCGCCTGCTTTACTTAGAAACACCAGCTGCTGCAATCATTAAATTGCCCATGGGGGGCAGTAATGAAACTCCCCGAGAGGGATGCGGCAGCCTCGGGCCAAAAGCCTACCTCCAGTGTGATGGGGCCATTTCAGCCGCAGAGGGATGGCATTCCTTTGAAATACTCAATCAACTAATTGCCCATTTGGGCTGCATACTCCAGTGGAGAAGATGGTGCAACATTCAAGAACGTCAGTTTAATCATGCAGGCAGCAGGTGGCCTAGTGATTAAGGAGCTGGAGGAACTGTGACTGAAAAAGCCACACTGGAGCAGACCTTGACTCATGCTAATATATATATATATATATATATATATATATATATAAAAACAGGCAGAACTGCAGTCCAATGTTTGCTAGTGTTACATGCATCAGAGCAAAGCAAGATATGAGGAAACACAGCACAGTATGGTCTAATTAATCCAAGAACCATTAACACCTTTCATAAAATGGATAACGCTTAACACCAAAATTACATTGATATAAGCAAGAATTAGAAGTTTCATTGTTACACGAGTGATAATACTAGTGTGGATTACAAATGCGGACAACCATGTGTAATGGCCTCCATCTTGCCACAATATAGCCTTTAGTGACCACCCAGTGTAAGATTACCAGCCATGAATTAACCAAATGCTAAATAATGACCATTCTGTTGACATATGGTCAATATGATGGCTGTTCTGTAAGATCTGTGGTGAGCTGACAGCGTGTTGAATGGATGCTCAAGTTATTCAAAACTGTAACTCGATCACTTAGGTCAAGGATCAGATTGACAAATTTAATCAATTTCTTCACGTTAAAAATTTAGCTGCACAGCTAATCCCAGGCTTCTCAGTAGCAGCATCACACAGGAAAACTGAAACACACCACGGCGGAGTTTAGCTAACACTGGACAAAAAAAAAAGACAAACATGACAAGTAAAATATTACGGGCCTTAATGTCAAAATTCCACGTGTGAGTTTGAGCTGTGCTTTTCCTCATTGTGAGCAAGAGCGCCAACTAACCCTCACAGCCGGATCCAAAAGCCCTCTGCCATGCTCCCGGATTGTCGCCAGCTTCCGCTTTCGAACAATGATGGAAAAGCGATCGTTGTTGCACTTCGGGACCGGAATACCTGAAATCTTACCCGATTACTTAAATGTTATGCGCAATTAACAAGAAACAAAGTGCTACTGGTGAGACGTGTGACTGTCACACATCTGGAGACACTAATCACCGACACAAGACAATCACTTATCACCAACACAACACAATCATTCTCAGCCTGCCAGGGTTCAAATAGAGATCAAGGAATGAAGAAGAATCCATCTTACAGCTCATAACCAGGAATTCTTAAGCATTCTAACTGATAGAGTCTATTATATTAAGCATCCTTTCATTTGAATACTAATACAAATTACAACATTCTGTTTGACAGTTCTGATTCCTTTTCTATAATGAATAAATCTTAACTCTGACATAATCTCTATTAATATCTGTATATTATTAAATCCATGTTCTGGAACTGCTTATCATAGAACCAGGGTTCTAGTAAGTCCAGGGCTTATAGGCACAACGCAGGGAACAACCCATGATGGGGCACCAACCCATCACAGGGCACGCTCACACACCAGTCACTCACACACCAGTCGCTCACACACCAGTCGCTCACACACCAGTCGCTCACACATGCACACCTGCTGGCAATTGAGCAACTCAGGTTAACCTCGGCATGTTTTGGACTGTGGGGGCCAACCATGGTACCCAGCAGAAACCCCACGACGACGTGGGGAGAACATGCATCCACACACATGGAGCCACGGTGGAGACGGGTCACAGAGGCATGAGACAACAGCGCTAACCACTGTGCCGTCCCAAATGTTATTCCATAAATTTAAATTTAATGCAAAAATCCACTAAACAAACAAATATAACATACAGTCCTGAAATTAAAATAAATAAAAGTCAGGGCCCACTTGAGAAGCACCTTACAGACAAGGGGTCGGGGGAGAAGGCGCAGACAGAAAATGTCCGGATGACATCATCACTTCTCCATGGGATGTACCACAGAGGAAGAATCTAATTATCATGTGACTGTGTGTGTGCGCGCGCGCGCGTGTGTGTGTGTGTGTGTGTGTATGTAATATATGCTGCAGTCTAAAATGTACAAGCACTTAACACATCGACACAAACGCATCCCAGTGAAAGCCTGTGCAGAGTGCCGTCATTGTGCTCTGTCCTGTTGCCAAGAGCACAGCCCATTCTGAAAACCTCTATGGGGAACATGGATACATTTGCGTTCCACCTCATTGCCTGACAGATCGAATCAGGGGTAGGCTGCAGCCAATTAAAACCACCCGAAAGTGTAACGGCGGGGGGGTGGGGGATTGTGCTGAGCTGTGGGGTGCCACTCTGTCGCGGCGGCACGACCCGGTCAGCCTGCAGGGCGGTGACCAACTTAAAGGACTCCATAGCACATTAGGAATAGACATGCATCTTTCAGAGCATTTCAGAGCACTTCCTTCAAGGGGTAAAATAGCAGGCCAGCCATTGTGTTTCATTAACTAAGCAGATGCTTTCATCTAGAGTGGATAATGATGTCATCATAGAGCCGAATATCTGGGGCTGGGATTTAAGGGCACAAGAGTCAGTCTGCCTGGGGGGTGTACGCCCCCGCTGACTCGCCGGAAGGGCCGTCCTGCCACATTGTACTTTATACCATTAGCTCATTGTCTCCGTGTAAAAGACTAAGTTGTAATTATGGTGAAGTAATTGTCTCACTCTTTAATTTCTCCACAAACAATGTTTTCTTTTGCGAGATTGACAGGGGGCCGCGAAGCATGTGCTAACGCGCCGTTTCAGGGGTAGCAAAACAAAAGGCATCGCGGCGGAGAGCAATCCAGGCGAGGAAGGCTTTATTTAGAGAGGAAAATGCTGCTTTTGTCATCTCTGTCATCCCAGGATCGGCGCCATTAGCAGACGATCAGAACACCCTCCGTCCTTTCAGACGATCAACGGCGCCATGTGTAAAAATTCTCCATGAATATAAAAGCAATTGTGGTTCTGGGAGGGGGGGGGGGTATGTTTGGAGATGGGAGCGGGTCACCGATCGCTTTTAGATTCCTACTGCTGATCTGGTCCTCTGTTTGGTAACCCACAGTGACAGTGAAACCCCCCCCAGCTGCAGCACACGAGAGGGTGACCATCCTCGCCCGGGGCCCCCTGGGGGCCCGTCACCGGCAGGTGTGTCAGATTGGGGGAGAAGATAATGCAGCAGTGTTGACACAGTGCAGGTGGCTGAGGGGGGGGGGCGCTCGTCAGGTCAGGCGGACGACGCCATACCCGAAACGCCTCGCTGCTCCTGCTACGCCTTTCTCTCTACGCACAGGTGATGCAGCCCCAGTCTCCCTCCCAGCTACCGTGGCAACATACAGCATCACATGGCACTACAAACATGCAAAATATATACACATAAATACATATCCTGAAAATCAGTTACCTGAAATCTCCTATAAAAGTATAAAGATGTACATTTACAGACATAGTTGTATGTAAGTATCAGAATTGGGTGAAGTGTTTCCAATGTGTCGATTTTATTCTTTTTAATCTCACTAGTTCCTGATATAAACATGGCATGTAATTAGAGTAAAATGGAAAAAGCAACGTACGCGTGACACAGAAATATCAGAAGTGCAAAGTCAACATCTCTATGGTAAATGCCAGCTGCACTGTAGAGCTGCCCGCATCCCAACTGACGTCCCGCATAGGGGGACCGGGGGGGGGGGGGAAAGCGGCCCACTTGAGCACCCGGCATGGACCCGTGACACTGAAGCAGGGAGGGGGGTTTATAGGGCGAGATTAATAGCCGTGGGGAACAAACTGAACATCAGGTACATATTCCAGCTCCTTCGAAAATGACGATTTTACGGAAGGTACTGAACAAGGTCTTTAATTTATTATTATTGGTGATGCTGTGTCCTCTCTGCCAGAAAGTATCACAGGTGGTAAGAGGCTGCGGGGGCATATACAGCTTGCAACACATATTACTCATGTGCACAGCTATAATAAAAAATCCTGGATTGTACAAGATCTGAGATGTTGCTGCTGTGACAGCGTGAGCTTCCTGCACAGGGACACTGACGCCTCTGTGTGATTCAGAGGCCGGAGCCCAGGGTTCTGTGTGTCCCCCTGATGTCAACCAGCAGGGCCTTCAGGGCAGGAATTAAAGTTACCGGGAAGAGCAGTTGGATCATACGGGAGCTCCTATCTGTGACTGACATGCAGCGCAGCCTATAAACATTCACTGGATTGGAGTGGCACTCCAGTGATTCAGGCTGGTCTCTGGCAGAGATGTACTGTGGTAAAACAGAGGATGGTGGAAAAGGTGGCATGTTGACCATGTGACTGTCCTGCTGGTGATCCAGGAACCCTGCTCTTACCCTACCTGCACCCCGAATGGACAGCAAATGGCAGGGATGGGGGCGTCGCCAAGTCTGCTGGGCTCCGTAACTCACCACCGCCGTCTTGCCGCTGAAAGGTGTGTAGAGTTGCTCCTATCTCTCTTCCGGGCATATGTCAGAGACGAGCCACGCTCCATCACTCTCCATTGGCATGTCCCTCTGTCCCTCTCTGTCCCTCCCTGTCTCTACTCACCCAGGGTAAGTCCCACCCAGTCACACTCCCCTCCCCTGTATTGCTGATCTATAAAACAAAGTGTTTCCTCAACTCACCTTAGACAATAATTTGAATCATTCAAGCTGAGTCCTAATAGGTCGCCTATGTTACACATAAGCATGTGCATTAACAAAGTAAACGAAACAGAATAAAACTGATGGTGTTAAGATATGTATCATAATTTACAAATACACATCACTTGCTACTTCAAAATTGCAATCGTGGTGTAACTGTAACATTTAAATGATGCAGTAATTTGACAATTATTATTAGGAAAGTTACTAACACTGAAACACGTGTACAGCGATTGATGTATTATAATGGCTTAATAGGCACGTAATTGGCTTATGCGTGTGTGGATGGGTGTACATCTATATATAGTGAACATGCTATATGGTGGAAGTAAACACCTCTTTTTCAGCCTCTAGGTTACCTACTAATGTGAAATTGGTTTTTCCTTACTTGAGTCAAACAAAATCATATAAAATGATTTACTGGTCCAGTAGAAAAACATAAAATCGTGTTGAATAATTAAACAGTCATTTGAAACATATTACCTATTAAATACAAAAAAAAAATCGTTGCGATATTTGAATGTGGGAAGTTTCAGTTCCGTACAATAGTGGCACATGTAATTCTATTAAAAAGGAAAGAAAGGATTTTTTCTGGGATAACTAAAAATGGAGGGATGAGGTTGTGGATATTTTCCCCAAAGGAAATGATTTATCTGCGCCAAAACAGGATTACAGCGGGAACAAATAACGCTTGAAGAAATAACACACGGCTACAGATTTTTTTCTGTTTGTTTTTTAAACGTGCGATTACTCGTGCGATGAGAGTCATTTCGGGTTACACTCGGCAGTGATATGCAAACGTGTACGGCTGAACGTACAAATGGAACGAGGACCGGCGCAGCGTGACGCGGCGAAGCTGACGAGACAGGGCTGAGGAGTGGACTCACACTGGCACAGGCGACAACACGACCGATGACAAGCAAACACAAGGAAATACATCACCGAACGAAAACACAACAGAACGTTCCCTTTTCACAACGAAATATCACGTTGAACGTCTGATTTATATTTGTCACTAGCAACATTGGTGGTCTTCTGGTGAAAACAAGCTTCCCTTTTCTATGTGCGTATTATTTTACAATTTATATGTAGCCTATATTCTGGATTCTCAAAGCTGTTCGCAAAGGGCTGTTTAAAGGACTAAACGTAAGCAAATAGTTGCACAAAAGCAGAAAACCGGTTTAGAAATTAAAGCCGTCTATAATAACACAAACGTCGCGTTAATATCCCTCATGGTACATAAAACAGTTTGATCAATTTTTTCCGGGGACTTTAACAATTTATCATAAAGCTCTGTGACCGAATTAAATGAAAAACCTCATTCAACTGCTCTCGATGCACACGGGTAGCAGTGCAATAGTAGAGTTTTTCTGTATTTAACTAAATCGAGTTTCTGTTACAGAAGAGAGAAGTTTGCGGAGACAAATCATTCGAAGGCGCCCAGTTTTGGCAGGTGCGCGCCGGCATACGTGAGGCGCCGCTTGCCGCACAAGCGGGCGGACAGTTGCGTCTTCATGCCGCTCTCATGAACTGTCGGGCCAGCCAGTCCTGCGCCGTCACCGCACCGCTCAGCCATCGCCTCCCCATGGCATTTCGCGCACTCGCTGACGCTCTATATTTGGCAACTACTTAGACACCTCCTGGCTGCGGACTTCATAATAATGACAAGTGCACAAACCTGTTCACAAAGACCGCACAGTGCGGCAGCTGCTGTTTCTAAAAAGGAAGTCAAGTATCTGGACTAGCAGATTACTTTTCTCCGGCGTTGTATTTAAACGTATAACTACCAGTCCTAATTTTGTGATTTCGTGTATAAATATGCATATATTTTCATTTCAAGTACATTTATGCTCTGGGTGAAAGAGAAACTGAAAGACTGAATTGAGACATTTTGATGTAAAGGAGCTCATTTGGTCTTTTCAGAAGGTAGGAAACAAGCAGCTTCTGTGTGTCATATTAAAAAACACAATACAGTAAAAAAAAAACGCCTTTTAGGCAGCGCGAGAAATAAAACAAAACCTTGAACTTTGATTAATGAAACTGAAGTACATACTGCACAATATATTTTAAAAAATTACTGTCAGTTGGTGACTTGTGATATATGCCACAATAATTGGTGATAAAGCTCCATTAGCAGCATATGACCAGAATCGGTAAATTACTCCCGCACAGCAAAGTAAAATCGCCTCCTTGGCGTGACAATTAAAAATATCACCAGTCATATCCTATCGTCATTGTAACATCAATGTCACAGTTTTATTTTACTAAACACGTGATGATATTTTGACATCCAAACCCTTAATGAGTAAATAATGTAACGAGCAAATAGTTTACTTTATAACGAGGAAAGTGATTAATTATTCCTAATGATGGAAGACAACGCGATGAAAACTGAACTAACAGCAGGTGCGTGGATGTCGGAAACATCCAAATTCTCAGTACGTGAGGTCATGATGTTCCAGTTTAACAGATTTAATGCGGTAACCACACGGGAAACAAGATTATGGACAACTTGCTGATACCTAACTACGTTAATAAGCTGATATATTAATAATATGTGTAGCCCCCCTCCACTCACACGTAAACCCACCCACGCAATAAAATGTAATTTTGCGAAGTGACAAAAAACTTCTGAAAACAGACAAAACGCATCAACAGAGCGAGGTTTACGATAAACGCCACAGAAAGAAATGAAGAAATGCTCAAACACTTAAAATGGTAATGCACATTTTGCTTAAATCATCTCTCTGTCATTTGATGGAAGCCAGTCGGGTTACCTTGAGTACGAGTATCCTTGTCCAAAGAGCCGGTTCGCTCTGTCCGTTTCACAGCCGAGCGATGCGTCTAGGTGCCTGCCTGGTCGGACAGCATGATTTCTCCTCGCCTTCTCTCTGCTGCTGCGGAGGAACAGGCTACGGACAGGCTCTCTCCACCCACGCGCTCGCACGAGCACATACGCAAACACTCACACACGGGCTTCACGCGGACGCGCGCGCGGGCACTCGCCCTCCCTTGTATAGAACACACACGCGCGCGCGAGCGCACACACATACACACCTACACACACACACAGGAGGACACAAACTTAGCGCTTATTAACACAACGAAACCGAGCGCTTGGTGCACGGCTACTCGCCGGTGCCAAACTGCCGGCGGTCCTCACAACACTTCTGCGTCGGGAGAAGGAGAGACACCCCATTGGCTGCATTGTAAATGCGCACTTAATAAGTTTGGTTATTGACATTTTATATTCCGTTCTTTTCCTGACCAACATTAAGCGCGAAAACCCACGCAAACACTCGCCAATAGACGCAAGGGAAAAAAAACGTCATTACATTCTCTTTTTTACGCATTTCAGATATGAATTAGCCTAATACTTTTGTTTTGCCGCAATACGTTCGAAAATCAAAAATTGTAATTTATTTGGTCGTTGCACCATATACACATTCCTTTTGTCGTTTTAAATATATTAATGAAGTTAAACTCTTGGTTTTGAGATGAATGATTCGAGGAAAATCCAGATTATTCTTTGGCATGAGATTAACCACGAAAAGTAAGTCAAAAAACACAATAATACCAGGGTGCCGGGTGTGTACACTGGCTAGGGTAAATTGTGAATAGACCATGGTTATCCCTCGTAATTAGCCAAATTAAAATTCCTTTTTACGAAATATAATGGGTTGAAAGAAATTTTGTTACGAGTAAAATATTAAGATTGTATATCCAGCTGGGCGAATTAAGTGAATTCAATGCATATTGCAATGTTCCTGAGCCAAGTATAAACTGTAAAACAAATAATCGACAATAAACGAACTGTAAGTGGGTAGCATCCGCATAGTTAAGCAGGTTCACGTCCGTTGTTGCAAAACACTTCACCTAATATTCACTCAGTGCAGTTCAGCGATCCAGCTGCATAAACATTTGCATAAATACATACAACAGTAGAACATGTTGGTGACATCAAGCGAGGCACCTGCTGGTAAACAATATGAGCATGTAAATAACACTACGGCGTACAATACTTGTAACAGTCTTTGACCTAAAAAAAAATAATTCATTGAAATTTTGGGATGCACAGGTACTATCAGGCACCACCTGATCGATAGGAATCGAGCTGCAGGTGGTCCCTGTAAACAGCACGTGCTTTTTTTCTTTCAGGTTTGCTTTGTGAGTTTGGTATAATAATCCGTTCTCCATCATGGTTTCCGTCGGACACAAATGAGCAGAAGCTGCCTGGTTACCGGAATAGCTGCACCGGCCGCCGAGCTCTCTGCTCCGCCCGTCTCCCTCTGGTGCGGTTACACTGTCCTCAGCCGACAGCACCGGGGCCTTCGGGGGTGTTGGCGCAGAGCCTGGTGGGATGATAGGTAACTTTATCATTTTTTTCCACAAGCAATATCTCTTTGAGACGGCAGGCTCTTCTGCTATTGCTCGTTATGGCAATTCCTCCTCAGGCATTTTGGTGCTGTTTTCTGTGTTTATACATTTGCCTGCCCCCCACCACTCTGAGAACGTACCAGAGTGCAGTGACTGTTACATGTTACACAGATGTGGAAAACCTGTGAGCCTCTAAGACCAGGACCCTGTCCCTCATCATATGGTGCTGTTAGAGAGGTCCCAGCTGTACACCTCTGTCTGCGGACCCCAAAGGGCAGGGGACGCTGACTGTGCCCTGGGGGTGTCCGACTGAGTGCTGTTGTGAGGTGAGTGCCACGGCGCCCCCTTGAGGGCGTGCGAGCGGAGGGGCGTCCTTTGCAATCTGGCCTGAAATGGCGCAGGTTGTGCTGTGACGGCTGGCTCTGAGGGGAAAGCGGGCGACGCTGCGAGATCGCAGGCAGCAGCAGCCGCGCAGCACGCCTCAGCGCCGCAGGCCCATCTGCCATCACGCGTGCTCGAGGGCCTCGCTGCCTCAGAAGCAGTAGCTCCATCACAGCCTCTTGCTGGTATATATCTCCTTCTGTACTGATGGTTTGCCACCACATCCCAGCTCTGCTCTATGTATTTGGCTAACTGGTGTCAGTAAATTACCCATAGCATTGGTGGCCTCAGTTACCCTTGTTTAATAAAATTAACCGCCTACAACTTTTAGTGTTACCCCCAACCCCAGCCTGCCCCGTCGGCAGATGCATTTTTGTAGGGAATAGTAGGAAGACCTTCGACAGCTCGAATAGCCCAGGAGCCTCTGGCTCTCTGCCGGAGAGTGTGGCCGTGGGTGTGCGTGTGTGTGCTGGACTGACACGCTGCCGGGGGGGCACCAGGCTCTCACACCAGGATCGGCAGTTAGAAGATGGATGTATATTCACAGTGTACAGCCTGGAACAGTTTACTATGTTCTGCGTTCTGTTTGGGCTCAGAGGCCTTTCGTTTTAAGGAACAGGCTGATGACACACATGCTCTTGCTTCAGACTTGAGAGGAGGGTTAGTCCTCAGCTACAGTTTATGAAACTACAGTTAATGAAAAAATACTTTCAGGAGTTTTTATCCATCATTGCTTTTGGAGCTGCGCCGATTGGTTGGTATGGAGCAGCAAGGCCTGTTCATTGGTACAGCTGTCAGGAACCGGAGGTGGTGATTGGTGGGAGTCGCCTGCCCTTTGACCTCACTTGGGGTCCCTCTCTTGCTCATATATGGCTACTAATGAATGTGGCTGCGAGCTACGCTATGGGGATTTCTGCAGGGGTTTTCCTCAGAGCCTTCTGCCCCTATTGGTTGTTCCCGTCTCTGAGTCCTCCGGATGCATTCGGCTGCGTCCGAAGGGCTGTGTGTGCGCTCTGCAGCCTCCTGTTTTCGTGTGTCCCCTCAGCACTCTGATAAAACCATCCAATGGCGATTTCTCGCCTTGAGGCGCCGAGGTGCTGCAAAGCGCACACACCCTCCGCAATATCTCGCTCTAACGTGCCGAGTTTGGGAAAATGCATGTCTGTTATTTTTGGCATTAGAAAAAGCTGTTTGCTGACTGCTGTGCTCCACAAAGATATATTAGCACTGCGCCGTTTTAATAAATCTTTGCGCAGTGAAACAGTAGGTATGCAAGTTTTTTCCTCAGAGGCGTCGCCTTCGCTTTGCCTCTTGCATACTGCAGTAATTATTTTTGGGTTTTTTGCCTCCTGTATGAGCTTTTAGGGTGAAAAGCATGAATTAGGACGATAACAGGCCCCTGCTCCCAGCGCGCTGTGTGGATTAAGACACTGTCCGTACGAAAATCACCCAGCTTACACAAAAGCACACAGCTGAGGACAGGCAGCCTGAGTTTTGAGTCATGGGGCGGCTGGTAAAGGACGAGTTTTTAGATTAATCTGAAGCTTTTCTGTTTAAGTTCCACTTCTCAGGTCCACTGACCCTCTTTGTATCCCGAGGTGAGGCACCTAAAGTTGGCTGTGGCTTATATGCTTATATTTTACTACCTATGCAAATGGTAATATATAAAAATGTTTCAGTGATAGAATACAAGGGTGGATGATCATATTAAATAGTATAACTGATACTAATAATATTGACTTTTTTCTTTACACAATGTCCAAACATTTCTGTCTGTCACACGCCCACACCGCCACCCTCTACCTTGCACCTCACCCAATCCTATAACGCCCCCCCCCCCCACTCATCCCAATAACGGCCAGCCCTACTCCCCCATCCACCCCCCCCGTCCCACAGGCCCCATTTGCACATTATTGGAGAGTTGCAAGAAAAAGCAGCCTGTTTAATTAAGCCTGTAACAAATGTTTATTATAATGAGACAGGCACGTCTTCAGACCTCTTCCGGGTCCTTCGACGCGAGCAGGCAGCGGGCTTTATTTTGAACGACGTCTTACACGCTAATCAAAGTATTTCAATTCCGCTTCATGGCCTCAGGGGTAAACCTGTCCAGGAGTCGGGGGGGGGGGAGAGGGGTCAATTCCCTTTTTTTGGTTTTGCAAAAGAGCTGTTTCAGATGGCTAATATTGTACTGGCTTTTTAAGAGGAACCGGCAGCTAATGAGACACCTGGGAGTTGTTGGGTGGAACCTGAATAGAAATCCATATGAAAGCCCAGCCAATCACGAGTGCTCTGCTCCCCTCTGCTAATGCTGTACTGCTGCCCAGAGGATACTTTGTCTTCCATGAGTAGTCTGTAAATGAGCCCGCAAGCCCGGCTTGGCGCGCGCCGCCCCCCCACTTTGTGCGAGTGCGGACGGCATCAGAGCGCCACGGAGGCAGGAAGCGGGTGGCATGCAGGAAGTTTTGCGCCGGTCCATCTGTGTCGGTATTGTGGCCATACTTTGATTATTACTTTCACACACTTCAAAGGACTGGGAAAGTGACAGTCTGTCCCAGGCTGGCCGATTTACCAGTCTGTTGTAACTTTTCAGTTTTCTCTCCCCAGTCCTCCTTGGTGGTCCACCTGCCGCCGACGTGAATCATGCCGACTCACTGGCCAGCTCACGGAAGTGTGTGACACAGCAGAAATGCAAACCGATATTACCCAGCTCACGCATGAGAGAATAAAATTCCTCAGGGCACTCCCGGCCCAGCAGCCCCCCAAAGGTTAGTGGTCCCTCACACTGGCAACACCAGCATGCTAGGGGCACCCTCACACTGGCTACACTAGCATGCTGGGGACGCCCTCACAACGGCAACACCCGGATATTGGGGGCACCCTTACACTGGCAACACCCGGATATTGGGGGCACCCTCACACTGGCAACACCCGCATGCTGGGGACACCCTCACACTGGCAACACCCGGATATTGGGGGCACCCTCACACTGGCAACACCCGCATGCTGGGGACGCCCTCACACTAGCAACACCCGCATACTGGGGATACCCGCACACTGGCAACACCCGCATGCTGCGGGCACCCTCACACTAGCAACCCCCTGACCCTGGGGATACACTCACGCTCGCAACCCCCGCATGCTGGGGACACCCTCACACTGGCAACACCCGCATGCTGGGGACACCCTCACACTGGCAACACCCACATTCTAGGGACACCCGCTCACCGGCGGCACCCAGACAATAGCAGCACCCGTGCACCAGTGACACCCACATACCAATGGCACCTGCATACTAGCAACACCTGCCTGCCGACAGTACCCACACACTAGCGGCACCCGCATGCTGGCGACATTCACATGCTAGTGGCATCTCTACGCCACCCTGCTCTGGTTCGGCACACCTAACTCTGGTGGCACCACCCAACGACAGATCATCGGACTGTACCTTTCTGTAATAGACTGGACAAACTGGCCCTTCCTGTCATAATTATTCCTCATCTACTTAACAGATAGATCTTTTCAAAGCCACTTATATTGTTCAGTTGATGAGCATGATGTGCTTTTCACTCTCATGTTAGTAATGGTGTAGCACATGACTGTAAAAGGTGGCGATGTTTGAGGGGTGACATCCTTCTACCCACTCGTAATCAGTCCGAAACTGTATAAAGCATGTAAGACAAAGAAAATGTGAGCCATGGCCTGGTCTCGGTTACTGATTTGTTCATTTTTGGTGGGATTATCCTGTGTTGTGTTTGGTCCTCCAACCATTATATCCACATGGTGCCAATAAAATTCCCCACTTCCTGCTCCAAATTTATATCAGCACATTCCCTGAAGGTTCTGTGTATTTCACATCGACTAAACAGACCTCAGTGACCTCTTTTGTTTGTGCGAGTCTGTGTTTGTTGAGTCTGACTGTTTACATACTGCATGCATACAGTGGTGCGACAAAAGTTGAGATGGTTATTAAGTTTTCTGTTCCTCCTCGGGTCTGCCTGGGGGGTATCGTCATTCAGACTCAAGGTCACAGGAGTACGCTACAGCAGGAGTAACACCTATCAGTCAAAATCCCACTTTACATTCACACCCGTGGCAGTTTGTAGGGATGAGGTGCATAACACACGGTGACTACAGCCAAGACCATATGAGAAGTCGGGTGTGAGGTAGCACAAGCGCCCCCCTCCCCCCATGCCAAACACCCTCACCCAACCCCCGCTCTGTTTACTCCGCCTCCTTATCGGAGCCCCAGACCACAACACCTGTGGCAGTCATGTGACGATATAACGGTAGGGCCAAGTGGCTGCCCCACATCGCCTCCCAGTTACAAATGGCCTAGTCGCCGTATCCTTTGTTTTACACTCCCACAACACCTCAGACTCATTTACTTACTTTATTCAGAGTGGCATGTATTCAGTGGTGTTTTTCTGTGACGTACAGAGCTGGGCATGTATGTTAGGTTGCCCTTCTCTCTTGGAGGTAAGACTGCAGGCAGCTGTGCGGCCAGGAGTACAGATTGTAAGAATTCCCCAAAAAACTCATGGGGTTTAACCAGTTAGGCTAAACAGTTAGGGTTGCTGTTCTTGAAGTTTAACCAGTTCGGGTTGCTACTCTCAAGGTTGCTACTCTTGGTTCTAACTGGAGTGACAAAGAGGGCTTAGTGTTGCATCTTAGGGCTCAGCAGGTTAAGTCTGTGTGCCATGACTGAAAGCGTTCAAATCCAGAGTGGCTTCCCCACTGGGCCCCTGCGCGAGGCCCTTAATTCCAGTTTCTCCAGGGACTGGCTGACCCTGCTTGCTCAGTTGCATGTCGCTATGGATAAAAGCATCTAAAAATAATTTAAAATCTTCAATTTCTCCGGGGCACTCGCCTTATATTCCACATCTGTTCTTTCTCTCTGCACTCAAAATGCATGCCATACGAGAAGGTATTTCTGCAGCGCTGGCGGGAATGCAGGCGTGCCGCCTCATTCAGAGAGATTTCACGGCCTCCTCCGGTGGGCGTAGCTGTGCGACGCCATCCCGGGCGCCTCCTGTCTCAGGGAGCCCAGCACGTCAGTCCTCTCTCAAAAGCTATCACATGCATTTCAGAGCCGCTTCATTTGGGATTCACGGCTGGTGTCGGGGGCCAAACGGTGCCAGTAAAAGAACAGCGATGTGACCGTTTGGAAGTCAGTGGGGGGAAATATCTTGCCTTATTACTTCGATTGAGCATTCAGAGAGCATCCAGCGAGCCCTTGTCTTTAATCTTAAGTCGGTTAGCAGCTATAAACTCCTGCAGTCCAGCCACCCACCCACTGCACCTTGGAGGAGCTGTGCTGGTTACTACAGATGGTGTCTGCAAACACATACTGATGCACCTCTGTGGCTCTGCTCACAGCTTTGCCTAAGGACACCTGCATAAATGGCGTGGTAAGCTTTAAGATGTACTGCTGCTTGCATTAACAATTCCACTGTATTGAAAGCTGCAAATATGATGTAAGTACTTGCAGAGTGCCTCTGGAGATGATGTCACAGTGTCGCTGCCCGTGACATTCTTGCTCAAGTGCCATAGGTATGCCACATGCTAGAAGGGACAGTGACCCCAGGCTCATGTGTGTCCCTCAACTGGTGCCAGATGCTCCTTGCCTGCATCCTGCGATGGACCTGGTCTGCTTTGACATTTACAGATGCTGGAAAGCACAGGAAAAGATTGGTTTTTCCAAACATACAGCAGAAAAACAATGGGAACCATTCTTGGCAGAACTGTGGGGAAGAGAGCACACCCACACAAAGAAGGAGAAACCCACACACACACTCACATGTGCAGGCAGACAAATCCATATGCAAGCTCACAGAAAGAGAGACAAAACCATGGGCACACAGACACACACTAGATAGAAAAGCCATGTGCACACAGACACAGGGACAGACAAAACCATGTGCACACAGAGACAGACAAAACCATGTGCACACAGAGACAGACAAAACCATGTGCACACAGGCACAGAGACAGACAAAACCATGTGCACACAGACACAGAGACAGACAAAACCACGTGCACACAGACACAGAGAGATAGGGCACGGACACAAAGATGCATATCAACACATAAGAGGCAAACACCAAAATGGTTTCACCATAGGAGATTATACCTAAGGAGACAGAGATACTGGAATAGAGGCCTTGCAGAGCCTCAGAGTGGCCTGCAGGACCTAAAGGGAGCCTCATTAAACCATTAAAGAAACCACCTGTTAGCGTGACACAATCAGAACGAAATTCACAGCCGGTCAAGTATCAACACAGGCAGGGCAACAGAACATTCTGGAAGCGGGGAGATTAAAACGGCAATGAGTAGCAGGAAGAAGATGCGACTCAGGTGCTGAAAGTAAATCAAGCCATAGTATGGGCACAGTGTGTGTTGGTTTTATAATCGGCGGCATATTAAAAAGCGAATGCTGGGCGGAGTGCCAAGGAATAGGGCGCCGAGTGCGACGCACGGCCAGCAAGAAGATGCATCATACATAAATATATAGAGGAGAAAGGCAGAGCCAGTGTGCACCGCTGGTAATACGCAGTCACATATAAAGGGACTTCGGGAGGTGCTACGGAGGTTTAACTTACAAAAAGTGTCAAGAAATGACCTGGGGGTTCGGTGTTCATTCAGGAAAATGACGGTGGACTGTGAAATGCAGCGTCGACGCGGGAAACGGGGTCTGTGGACGAACGGGCTTGACGGAATTTAGTTGAAAATAGGTCACGATAAGCAACGTTGCTCTTCATCTGTGTGTAATTAAACCTTGGTTAATTGCCAGTTTACTTTCAGGATGTCCGTTACAGGGTACAGAGAGGAGGACGTTTGATGAAGTTGTGCCGTCACAGTACGTGGCAGCAGTAGAAGGGGAGTCAAATGGATCGATCAGTCAGGCCACAGGACAGGTGCCACACCTACATGCTGCCTCTGCTTCATGTTTTTAGAAGCTTTGGGGGTTGGTGGCGACCTGATGTCACACAGACACTGACAAGCAGGCAGGGACGCTGAGTGTGATTATAACTGATCACCAGGGCTGCGGGGGCGGGTGGGTCAGGAGGCAACATCCACCTGCTTCACGTAATCACTCACACCTGGAAAGAAAGTCCACAGTGTACCTTAAGCAAGGCGTCAGTCCATCAATGGGCAATTTAGAGACATGGGGGGGGGGGGGGGGTAGGTAAGGAATAGCTGACTGAACCTGGAAACAAATGCAGACATAGTGTAGTGCAAACGCGAGATGCCAATGTGAGCCGGTGTAGTTACCCGGCACAGGGTCTATTCCGGAAACTCAGGGAATCCCAAAGGTGGCATGCGAGTTAAGGCTCTGTGTCTGTGCTCAGAAGGGTATTGGTTCGTATCCTAGGGTAAAAGATAAAGGGGGGCGCTAGTCTGTGACACCAATGAGCCTAGCCTGCTGTTTTTGGAAAGCGGGAACAAACCTGCCCAGTCACAGGGAAATCTTACAAAAATCAGACAGAGCTGAGGGTAGGAATGGAACCCATTACCTGCAGGTATGAGGCTGCACTGCTAGACACTGACCAGACGCCAAAGTCGGTAATAAATTAACATTTGCTGATTATTCAAATTCTCAGTATGTTTGATGTATTGTTTAATGGATACTAGCAAGCAAAACCATCTTCATGTCCTGCATATAATGGGCTGTAAAAGGAATTATTACCACACTAAGTGTCACTGTTAGAGAAATTAATGTTTGAAGTGCAACTAATTAACTGTGACAGCTAGACATTATATCAAATGTAAATGCTTCAGTGGAATCTAGATTACTTCATCAAAGACAATCATTTCTCATTTCTGTGTTCCTTTGCATTAGTTAAACACTATAAATCAGAGACATTCAAAATTGTGATAATTTCTTCATTCTGAGCAACATCTTATCAAAATGAACAAGGGCAACAGAGAATATTATAATTAAGATAGGCGTTTGTTATTAGCCATACGTTGTCATACGGTGATACCTGACATTTGAAGATATATTCATCCACACTTGACAACTAGAAGCTCTTGTTTATCCCAGAGAAGCTCGCGAACATACAGCCCACGTCCCAAACCGCTGCATCATTCATGAGATGCAAATGACCCTCTAACAGGTGGGAAATTGTGCCATAGGATCTAATGTCAGTTTGATTTTGCATTGTTCAGTAACGACCAAGGCACTGTGGCATTTCCCGGCAGCAACAAAATATAATTAGTGCCCCTTGTTAATGAAGGTGGCATTTCTCCTGCGTGGTCGCTGTCCTGACAGGTATGTGGGCTGTAAGGACCATGGATCAGCAGGGGGGGGGTCACCACGGAGATGAGCTGGGGCGCTGTTCTCTCTGTCGAACTTCCTTTGACTCTTCTGAGATGCCGCGAAGCCCTTCTTCAGTCTTAAGCAAAGTTCTTAACCTACATGTCCAGCTGTTATGCGATAAAAATGTGTGAAGCTTTAAAAAATATAAGCTGCTTGTGTATAAAAGACTGTGATAATCAAACAACAGATGCAGCGATGATAGCTTAAAAGCAGCGACGACCTCACCGTACGCCGATTACGTTCCTTCTGTGTGGAAACACAAAAGGAGGGACTGTTAATATGTAACCTCTAAAATCCCACCCCACTTACCGCCACTCCACAGGAACAAGTGTCAGAACAAATATCCAACTGCAGAGAATCACTGTGATTTCACCATCTCATAACCACAATGCCCCGTCTCCTTCAACACTGACTCCCAGCGGAAGACACAGAAATGGCTTGACCTCTCACTATAATATCATGCTTTTAAAGTGCACTCAAACAAGCACAGCGGCATTATACAGCATCACGTGCTTCCAGCGCAGTCCTTGGCATCTCCCCACAGACTCTCCCCAGCCCTCCGTGCCTCGTTCAGCCTTGAGTGTCAGAAGGAACGCGGTCCATGTTAAAACATTAGTGAAGCAAATGCACAACGGTGAAAGACTGCACGCCTCACCCTGGGGTAAAGCGGTAAGCAGTCTGAAAAGCTGCGATTCATCATGACGCAATGATGTCATTCTCCACATTGTGATGTCATTTTCCATCCGCATTCATTTAGGAGTCAGTATATTTGCTGATAAAATGTGTCAGAAAAGGATATCGAATCAAATAGTGATGTTTTTACACATACATATACTGAAATGCAAAAAAAATTATTGAAAAAAAGATTCTAGAATGTATTTGTGATTATGAAACAGTTCAGTAATAAAATCAGCAGTTATTGAAATTATTGAAAGGTTGCTGCATAGATTTTAAAAATGAATGGGGGTGGTGCCTGTGATCAGAAGGTCGTCGGTTCGAATCCCAGGGTTGGCAAAGTGATATCACCATTGAGCTCTTGAGCAAAGCCTTTACCCTAAATTTGCTCCACCAACTGGTTGTTCACCCAATTGTAAGTCATTCTGGATAAAACATCTGCTGTTTGAATTAAGGTCAATATATCTGACAGGACAGTAGCATATCACTGGGTGGAATTAAATAGTATGCATATACAATAGCTAACCAACGAACCCTCTGCCTTCTAGTGTCGCCTCACAAGATGAACGAGGACGTGGCAACAGTTTTGTGTGTGGATAGGGTCACCTTGTCATCCGTGGGGGTCATGTTTTGGTGTAAGTTGTGTGTGAGAGGTATGTCAGCCTCTGAGCCAGAGAGATCAAGCGAGAGCTTGGTAGTGTAAGGATGATGCACAGGGCTACTTTTTGAGCAACGTTGCTGACCTTTGTTGTTCAGGCACTTTCCTGTTGATATTGGGCAACAAAATTGAAAACCTTTGTCTGACAGTGGGCAGAGTCCCCCTTTGCCTCAACTGGTTGGCAATTGCTCAAAAATTGCCCCGTGCATCATCATCGTAAGACAATGTTTCCCAACTCAGTCTTTGGGAACCTACAGACGGTCCACATTTTTGCTCCCTCCCAGCTTCCTGCCAGACGGTCCACATTTTTGCTCTACAGCTCCAGCCAGCATCTGGCTGCATCTCCAAGTGCACCAAGCTGACCATGCGTTTGACACACATTAGCTCTATGTATCATTTTACAGATTTACGTCAGCAGCATTTGATTAATGATCGCTACTTTGGCTTTCTGGTCTGTGTTTATGCTACTAGAAGTGTCGCCATGCTACCTTGAGCCGGGAGCCGCTCCAGGAGGGGCCGTGATCTCTGGCACTGGGAGCCTCTGTGTCCTGGACAGACTGGATCCAGAAAGATGCAAACTAGGATGGGCTGTGGGTCAGCAGTTCTATAAGGGCTCCCTGTCACAGATCAGCTGAGTCCAAGGGGGCAGAGAAAACGCCGGCATCTTCACGTTTGAAAGAAGTAAAAAAAAAAAAAAAAAACCCCACAGGATATTATTTATGAAAGTTCAACAGCAGTAAGACAATATTCCCCAGTGCCCCCGCCAGACAAACTCAGCTGGAGGAGTTTGCTGAGATGGGGAAAAAACTCTCTCATCTCCAACGAATGCGGAGCTACCATCGCAGCCCTCTCAAACTCAGCTCCTGGAGGACCAGGCGCTCGCCCATTCCCCCGACTCCCACGGCCCGACCAGCAGTTAATTATGTGTACCATTTCCATTTATGTGTGTCCCCTGAAAACACCAGGTAAAAAAACATGCATTTTAGTCAGCACAGAGAATAACACAGCTAAAACCTGCACTTCAAATGAGAAATCTACAGGGCTTACTAAATAGAGAGGATCCTGGAGCAGAAATCCGCTTCCAGGAGGCCCTGAGGAGCTGAAGGTGGTACTGCTGGCCCGGGCCTGGGCTGAGGCAGAGATCTGGTACCACCCCACCAGAAGTCATGGAACATCACTGTTCATCTGTGGTTGGATGATGGTGTTTGCGGAGGATTTGACAGCACCTGGGCGGCTATAAAGTGGAGCAGTTCATTTAAAAAACAGCAGATGTCTGAAGGCTCATGCTTACTTAAAAGGGACTCAATGAAAAGGAAATGCAAAAGACACACACACACTCCACACACACGCACACACATGTAGGGTAAACATATCCTTACGGGGACCGCTCATTCATTTCAATGGGAAAAATGCTAACGCTAACTATGACAACCTTGACCCCTACCCAGCCCTAACCATAACCATAAGTAACCAAACAAAATACAAGACTTTTGGTATTTAAAATTTTTTAATTGCATTCACAGATCTTTGTGGGGACCTGAAAAAATGGTCCCCACAACATCAAAATAACAATTTTTAATTACATTGTGGGGGACATTTGGTCCATACAATGTAATAAAACGTGATGCACACAGACAGACAGACACATGCACACACACACACACACCCTTCTAGGTAAACTTAAACAATGAAATCGTTTATATTAACTATTGTTATGTGATTCATGTTTTGTTGTCCAATGAAAGTAAAATGTGCAGGTCTTATCATCGGTGCACTACAAATTTAAGTTATGGCCATTTTATTTTATTTTTCTGCTTTATTGCCATAATTTCTATTATCGTGTGGCTGCCTGTTCCACGGAGGATACAGTGGCTTTGGGACATCACGTGTAAATTCATAAATCATAAAGACACCAGCCCGCTGTGCCCCTGCTGTGCCCCTGTCGCCCACCCAGCACCTCCTCCTGCTCCTTGTGGATGGAGCTAAGCGGGCTGGCCCCCTCTAAAGGAGTCGCTGGTAAAAGCGTGGAAAAGCAGGGGGGGCGGGCTCAAGACGACCGTTTGTCACGCGGAAGCGATACGCTGTCTAAGGCAGAGTGTGCAGTCGGGGAGATACAGGGCGTGGGGCTGGGACACGAACAGGGTTTGTATAAGAGAGCAGGAGAAGGTCAACATGCAGAGCAACAAGATAACATACCTATGTTAAGGTGTGATCCTTCATAGTAAAACCAGAGAGGTGGAGGCTGCAGTATGGGAACCCAGAGGGGTGGAGCGTGTGGTATGGGGGCCTAGAGGGGTGGAGTATGTGATACAGGAGCCCAGGGAGGTGGAGGCTGCAGTATGGGAACCCAGAGGGGGGGAGCGTGTGGTATGGGGGCCTAGAGGGGTGGAGCATGGAGTATGGGAGGTCAGAGGAGTGTAGCGTGTGGTACAGGAATCGAGTGGGGTGGAGCGTACAGTATGGGAGAGCTGCGAACATGGCGCATGGATCGACAAAATGGAGATAAAGCACGTGACACGCCGCTGGAAGGTGAAGGTGCATCATTAGCGCCTTTTCTGTATAAAAATGCATAACATATTAATTGCACTTCAGTACTGTCTGTTCCTCACATTTATCTGCCGTTTCCAAGGAATTTAACTGCAAAATAAGACTTTCTTTGAATAACGGCAGTTTTTATGAAATGTTTCTTAGTTATTCCACAATTGCAGCAGTATTTTATTATATTTCACAACCTTTTTAGTGCAGTCGTTTATTGTCATACAACCTTGTTGCCTCTACATATGAAAACTGACATGCGTCTCTGGACACATCTCCTCCGATACATTAACAGACTACAATTACAATTGCAATTACTATTATTATTCTTTAGTAAATGTGTAAATGATGCACCATAGGACCGTAAGTGAGCTGACATTTTATCCTGGATGTGTACGTGTACATTGACGGGCTGAAAATGAATCTTGGATCTTGAATTCAGTCGAAACATGCTTTGTATGAAAGTCAAGGACAGGGAAAAATGTACACGTAACTGCATCACACAAATTTTGAAAAATGGCAATCTAGTCAAGTCGCTTGATGGTCAAAGCAGGATAATGTGGTTTTGACTGGCCAGACAGCGTGATGGGACAGGATGTCCCTGGCAAAGCTGCTGAAACTGAGACGACTGGATATAGTTGATCTTTGAGTTCAGAGCCACATGCTCAAAAGTGAAGCAAGAGGCGGAACCAAAGAGGGGACAGCGGGAGAGCATGGGACAGGGCGTTCAGAGGGACTCGGGGGGCCGTGCAGGTTGCAGCCCCGTGCACTTGGCTGTCTCAGGAGGCAGGGAGCCCCCACCATCTGCACACCCCCGTGGGAGACGCGCCTCTTTTTAGGTCACGCAGCGAAATTACGTCTACGTGGGAGTGACGAGAGGAAGATCAGGCTTCGGAATTAAAGACTGGAACTAAAGATTACCCATCTAAATTAACTGTAAAGCCAGGTTGTCTTCCAAATGGCCTCAGGATAAACACTAAAACCTTTGTTTTTATCATACTTAAGTAACAAGAATATAGAGCATTAAGTTGGCTATTTACTTTAGGAAAGAATCTAATCTAGATATCAAGGGATGTGCCGTAGATTCCGTTGGGAGAGCTGACAGCAATCAGAACAGCAATGGAAGTTCATGATTATGGATGGCATTTCCAGATAGGGGCACTTACTGTACGTAAGCTTACAGCGGAAGGGTGTCCGTCTCTTCTTCACCGGACACGGCCGCCAACGTGAGAGGCCAGATCTACACTGGACAGTCACCCCCTGGTCACTTTTTGCCTTTTTAATACAACGTGACGATGTTTTGTGATCAGGAACGTGGCTACAAATAAGAACATCAGAGCTCAAAGCACATGGAGTTGTGTGACTGTAGATGGGGGCTCAGTCCAGGATCACAGCTCCTTTCGGTCGCTTCCAAAACAACGCTTCCAATTTGACTTTAAGAAGGATCCGGTGCTTTGGGTTGCAGTTGTAATTTGAAATCTCGCTCTGAACTTTGTTTCTTTGAAACTGGTACCATTGTATTGTTAGCAGGGAAATTAGTAATACTGCAGGTAAAGGTGAGGAAAATACTGAACACACGCCGCCCCACGGCGGGGATGAATTCCTTCAAAAGCTTAGTCAGTCGTAATACTAAATTTTTGATGGAGGACATTACTAATTGAGCAAGGCTGCTTAGTTCGACTACGGAGAAAAGAGAAAAGTATATGTGTGTTTTTGAGGAAAGCTGTGGCGGCTGGATTAAAGGCCAGAGGTGAATGTCAAGCTCATGATCATATCTCAAAGAACATTTTTGATTATCAGCGCTAATTTCAGTCATTACTGCTGTAATTGAGATGAGGATTTAGGTGAAGCGGCAGAGGATCCAGCTCATTTATCTACTGTACTGGAACAAAGTCTGGGTCTATTTTGAGGTTCCTCATTTCAATTTCAAAATGTGAAGATTGTGCAGATGAAAGTGAACATTTATAATTCACAGGGACGGCGTCCATGACTAACAGAACAGTGGTAGTTATGAATTCGCCATTTACACTGTAATTCATGCAATTTGTTTAAGAGCACGTATGATCAGTATAGCAGAGTACAACTAATTTTCTGGCAACAGTGCATAATTAAATATGTCTTTCCGGAGATCAACATGTGTATAATTACACTCTTCATCATAATGAAACATTCAGGTGTTCAGTAACAACGCCAAGCCGACATAGCTATGGGATCATCTATAGAAGTATGAATGTTGCCAACAAGCTTTTATATATTTGCACGTTATTCACAAGGGGTGTGGGTTTTGGGATATAGCAGGAGTGATGGGATCCGACCTCAAGGTCCTAATGAGACACAACAGTGTCCAGCAGGGGCTATTTTTGGCATAAGAGCCCCGAACTAAGATTAATAAAAATGATACAGGGAGATCTCTGTTAGAACAATAAATTATTTTCTGAAACCTTTCAAGCTGGGTAAGCTGTCATCCTGCAGTGAACTTTCTGAAAGTGCACACCTTCCTGGACACATAGTGCCTCCCCAGTGACGACGGTGCAGCAACCATGGGGGGGGGAGGGCGGCACTTTCAGCTTTCTCACTTTATGCTGTTGGGATATTTTAGCTTGTCTGGCAGTATTTGATAGCACCGCAGTAGAGCGACAGAAAGAGGGCCATTCGAAAGTTATGTAAGTATTCCTTATTCCTCTAAAAATACGGGCTGCCATGAGCGGAGAAAAAAACAACAGATCCTGTGGCTTTCCTGTGCGATGCGCTAGAGACAGGAGGGCGATAACGGGGAATGGAGGAGTAGCGGAAATCTGAGTCTGCAGCCAGCCATGCTGGCTTCAAGATTGAAGATTCCTTTATTTGTCACATACATAGTTATACAAGTATAACATGTAGTGAAATGTACACCTGGTCACTGAACACTGTGCATAAATATAGAAAACATCACTGCACCGACGCTGTCTTGAAACAAAGTGTCACATCCTTTTCCACGCCCACTTTCGCGCGACGCTGAAGATTTGTTTTTACCTTGCAGATGCAAGATCGATATCTTCAGTCTTAAGGTGCAGTTACACCAACGAGAAAAAACATCGGCGTGCCTTTCACTTCCATTACAGCGGCGGGGCGTAAAAAATCAGATTCCTCACATCCAGCTGTTTAGCAAAGCGATTTGGCACCAAGTTCATCTTAATTGAACGCTGACCCACAAATTCGCGTAGCTCAGCCAGTCGGGTGCATTGTGGGAGGGGCTGACCTTTCAGCTTCACTGCCCGGGGAGCAACCAATTCTTTTCAACTGTCGATTGCTAGAATATAAATTTGTAAACCGGAAAAAGCTGTAAGATTGAGAAAGAGCATTCAGACAGGCCTGGTGGAGATATGCTTTGGCAGCAAGACGGCTGGCTGATGTGATCCACGTGGATCTCCTACCAGCGGGTGCATTATGATTTGGGATGAACTGACCGACTGCTGCCCGGCTGACTTTAAGACCACTGAGCATTCGAAGCCAGCGGGGCGGAGTGTGACCTTTACCTTAATAAAATCAACTTTATGAGTAAATGTGTGCCAGAGATACGGGGGTCAGTGGGTTTCGGTCATACCGCCCGGCAGTGCCCCACGTCCGCCTTTCCTATTTCAGAATCGTATTCTCAGAATAGTTGAGGTGACTCCGAAAAGTCACCGGGGGCTGGTGTGTCTGACGAGCACATCTCAGAACTCCAAGGTGCTGGCTGATGAGGTGTTGGGGTTCCCCTGTCACTTGACACGGTGTGAGGTCTGGCTGTTGAGGTCCAGGCGCACAGTAGAGGTGGGGGGGGGGGGGGGTTGTGTTCCATGAAGATACGGGGATACCTGATGATAGCGGAAAATGAAATCAGACCCAACCCTGCACCCCAAGTCCACTCTGTTTTCTCCAAGACATTGGGCTGAGCAGCGGCCAACCA
>JAODKE010000051.1:16349539-16361852 GCA_026779605.1 Mormyrus hasselquistii
GCATGTTGCAGGGGCTCCTTTCTTGTCCGGCCTCAGGGGGGGGGCGGGTGTGTGGGGCGGCGGTGGCTCCTGTCAAAGCTGTCATTTTACAGGTGGATCCCCAAAACAGGAGGAGTGCAAAATCACCCCAAAGCACCACTATGCTCATACAAACTACACAGAACTGGTTAGCGGGAATTCACTCAGCGTATTTATAAATGTCACTCATTCACACATATTTTACGCGTGTATAAAAAATAATATCCATGTGTAATTTTTTTGATCAAAGGAGTTTTAGATCTGCAATAGAATTTGATTTTATAATATGGTATATAGCAATACAGCATCTTTATTACTATACAGCTTAAATGTACAGACGAATACAAACAAAGCTACATAAAAAGTCAGACCCCCCATTAAGCCAAAGAACAGGTTCTGAAATAGGTCACGTCAGTCCAAACTTGCAGTCGGCTTGGGCCGGTCATGACCAGACTGTCTGTCTGCAGGCTCCCCACCGCGGTTGTCTCAGAGCCATAAGATCATCCTATTCCAGCTCACAAAACTAACAGCAGAACTAAACAGATTAAAATCTGTAATGGAGATGATTTTGTTCGTTGAGCCAGTAAATTGAAACCCTCAAATATTCAGCCCTTGTACTTCCCGTGGTCTGAAACGAAGCATGCTAATGGACGGATCTATCACAATTAAGACAGCGCGAGCGATCGATTAGCTCCTGTCCTGCGAGCGCCGTGTAAGATGAAGCGTCTTTGGGTGTGCGGGGAGAGCGGCTCATATAAAACCGCCCATCACCTGTCCGTCTCTCTGAGGCGCCCAGTCCCATTGCATGGCTGACAGTGACTTTATTAAATTTCAGTGACACACTCCTTCGATCACTGGCGCATAATTTGTAGTCCGTCATTTAGCTGCAAGGACGACTCCCTGCTCAGGGTAATGTCTCAGTCCTTGATCTTCGCACCACTAGTTACAGCTCTACCTGCACAGGTGAGTCACCCCGTCCAATATCCACCTGTTATAGGTCAACCAAGCTCTCCGTGCTGTGTCTGTTACAGCCCCAGCCGATGCCTCCACACCCCTCAAAGCAGTGTCTGTTACAGCCCCAGCTGACAGCAGCCTGATAATGCCCTGAGTTGATGTCATTTCTTGTTGTCACTGGTTCACCGGTAACTCTGGTGTGAGTGCCGCAGTAGAGTGGGGGTGTGGGGGGTGGGGTATGATTTTAACAACAATAATGCTTGAATCTCTCGAAGTCCCCCAAGCTCTCGGCATAACAGGTCACAAAATCGTTTGCTAAAGCGAATGCGGCCCTAGTCTGGGCTCAGCTACAGATCAGCTCTAAGGTAGAGGTTAGGGCAGGTGGGGGAACCACAGCGCACGGGGGTGTGAGACTCACCGAGGATGGGTGCAGGAGCCTCTGGGAATATCAGCACATAATCCTTTGCTTGGATTTTACTAGATGCCCTCCTGTTTTGGCTTTTTATGTTAATTCCTGAAGACCATGAAGACCATTTTTTTTTCTGTGGTAAAACTCCCATTGTTCACTCTTAATTGAGAAATGGTTGCTTTTTGCCATTTTTACTTTCTTGCCTCTATTGGCCAGTGGCCTGTGCTGCCCCTGGGTCAGAGTTCATTATGCTGTGCACACATGTTGAAACTCGCAGCAATCCTCACTGCTTATAGATCATATTTTTGTCTGATAACTGTTTCTCAACTCAGGGCAACCGGGATCCACACTGTGCAGATCAACAGGGAGTGCAGCAAGACCGCTGCTCAAGACGACGGTGACGTCATCGGTGACATCACAATGGGAGTGACTTCACATCACAGCTGAAGGGGTGTGAGCACTAAGCAAGCGGGGCATCATTGTGAAGAACAAGGAAACGCGCCATTCAAAAAGAGCACCAGGAAAATGTCAAAGAAAGACTGGCATTAAGAGATCTGTGACTCCCATGCATACAGGCCTGTCAGCATGGACAGTCTGCTGCTGGATGATATTACAGCGCTGACGCGACATACTCCCTGTGGGTGGTTGTGGTGGCCGGGGCACAGTGACTCAGCTCCACACAGCTGCCGTCATCCATCAGGCCGGACCAGCTGGCAGTTGTGTGTCCGTCAACCAATGGATTCCTCTGGGTGGTCCCCAGACTGGCGAGACACGGATGTGGTGGAACTCGACCCCAACTGGAATATCAGTGTTAAGCATTGGACATCAGTATGGTTCGAATACTGTAGATCACTGTTAATAAGTGTGCATCATTGTAGCTAGATTACTGTAGATCACTGTTAATAAGCGTGCATCACTGTAGCTAGATTACTGTAGATCACTGTTAATAAGTGTGCATCACTGTAGCTAGATTACTGTAGATCACTGTTAATTATTGTGCATCACCGTGGTTGCATTATTGTAGATCACAGTTAATTATCAGGCACCACAGTGGCTAGATTACTGTAGATCACAGTTAATTATCGTGCATCACTGTGGTTGGATTACTATAGATCACTGTCAGCTATCATGCATCACTCTGGTTGGATAACTGTAGATCACGGTTAATTATCAGGCACCACTGTGCATGGATTACTGTAGATCACAGTTAATTACTGTGCATCACTGTGGCAGGATTACTGTAGATCACGGTTAATTGTTATGCATCACTGCAGCTGAATACTTTACCTGAGTGTGTCACTCACTCACAGCTCTGCAGCAGAGCAACAGACCAGCCAGTCGGTGGCGCAGTGGTTAAAAGGAGCTGGCATGCTGTCACAATGCAAAAAAGAGTAGGGGTGGTTCTGTAACTGTATCACTTTAAAAAAGTGCTGTGGACAGCCAGAGCAAGTAAACTTTCACAGCGAGATTTAAATAGAGTCATCAGATATTCAGCTTGACAAACTCTCTGTGGCTGTTTCTGAACGCTGGCAGGTGAGGGAGGCAAAGGGCAGTGTTTCGGGGAGTGTCACGGAACACCCCTGGTCGGGGTGGATGTATGGGTGATGGATTGCCTCCAATAAGCATCCTGAGCGCCGGGCTGTGTGACCAATCTGCAGGGAAATGAATAAACAAACATAAAATAGACGCAAATACACAGAGGCAGGGAAGGCTGGGCTAAATATCAGAGAGCAGACTTTGCGTAGAACTGCTTTCTGTTGATTTTCCTTGCAGCATTTGTAGCATCCCAAGGTAGTAGCTAATTCTGGATAGCTGGCATCAAAGTGGGCCATTTTGCCCGCTAACATACTTACAGTATTCGTTTATTTGTTGTTTGCCGAAAGCTTACACTCACTGACTCGAGTGCAAGGAAGAACTCTGAAGCAAGAGTTTTAATTTTTGCTTCTTATAGCAGAAGCCTTTACAGTCACCAAAGAGCCTTCCTTGGGCCATGTAAGGCTGCACGAGAGCACTGACTTAACTGCATGCGGTAGCCAGAATTATATCAGGCTACTTAAAGAAAAACATTAAAGTTTAACAATTTGATTATAGTTAGAATATTGAGAAAGTCACACGTTTTGGAATTAAGATGAATGCTTATTTTCTGTAAATGTATTAATTTAAAAAAAAAAGTGTCAAAATGCAAAACCATTTTCTGATGCTAGAGTGTCACCTTCTCTTCTCCACGTTTTTTTCGTTTATAACGAGAGGGACTTTAGATTCTAAATGCACCATAGTGATGGTTACTATGGATACTGTGCTGGTACACCAGCAATTCCAGTGTTTCTAATCAAGTCTCCGAAAATAAGTGACATCACGGAGGGTGTGGTCACCCCAAGTCGGGTCCTCACATTCCATTCAGTGGTGTGGATGGCCTTTCCGCTCCTGCCCAATCTGACAGGGGGGCCAGGGGGGGCTACAGGTGACAGGGGGTGTGTACCAGGATTTCGCGGCCTTTCCACGGTGACACTCCATTCCTGGAGATTAGAGTGTTCCTGGGGGGGGAGGGGGGGCGTGGTCTCTGGTGCCCTAGTGTTGCGTAATTGCTGTCCCCACCTTTCTTGGCATACATTCATACATTTTCTTGCATGCTCCATGTTCACCGAGGGCTTGGACCTTGGGGGCAGCTGATTAACTGACAGGGGGTGGGGGAGGGGGGGGGGGAGTTGATGGCAGACCTGAGTTTGCACATTTGTCACTGGCAGAACAATAGTGTCTTGAGAGGCGGGGTCATTAAGCAGTACATTGAGCACGGACAAGACGTTTTGTCTCATCTTACGATGGTAGGGAACAACATGTCTCTCCCCTGGATCTGTTCCTCCCTCCCAGCTAAACGGTATCTTTGGCAGCGCTCAGGGAAGCAGAAAAGCTACCCTTCCACAGAAAATGATGCTCCCTTGCATCCCCTTTTGTTACTTTAAATTGTTTCACAACACTTATTTTTTCCTCTACCGGTGCCCTCTGTCTGAGCTGTACTTAGAGCTTCGGCAGGAAAAACGTCTTTCCATTTCTGAAGGACAGACACGGAAACAGGACCCTGAGCTGTTCAGGAGTATCGGAAGCTGGTGCGGCTCCGAGTGCCACCGGAGGGCCAGCCACAGGCAAACCGGGACCCGACAGCGTCACACCAGACGGCACAGGTGCCGGCTAAATCCACTGTAAGCGATACGTCGCACACATCAATGCGCGCCACATTCCTCTCGGCCTATTTTGATATGGACTGGATGGCGCAGCACATCCCTCCATTGGAGATCGTAATAGACCCGGCTGGTGCAGAATCAGAGACCGGTGCTGGTGACCCGCAAGGCCACCCCAGCAGCTTGGGCTCCCAAAGTCTCCGGACTGATGCATCTGACCAGAGCTGTCAGGTCAAAAATGACTCCCTAGCGTACGGCCTGATGTCAGCATGGGACTCAGCCATGTCGTGAACGCCCATGTGCAAAAGATAGAGAGGCAAAACCACAACCCGGAACAATCTGGAGGCCGACCCTCGGAGCTCAGTGGTCTCCAGCCAACTGGCTGCTACTTCAATCTACTAGGATTCCTTTTTCTTGAATTATTTGAGCTCTACTTTGTCGACACAGCAGCTCCATATTATAATGTTCTACATCTATTTGCATGTGTAGTTTAAATAACTGTATATATGCTAAATATTCATTATAGAGGCTCACAATGAGCTGATCGCTAGAGCCTCATAGCAGCTCGCTAACCGCCAGTGGCCGAGGTGGAACAGATGGTGATGGGGTCCTACCCCCGGTCCCAAGGTGGCCTAGCTCACAGATGGCTCTGCACTGGCAGAGGGGAATCACATCACTGAGGGCAGCCTGATTCCGTTGTTTTGACAATACTCACACACCTTTGGACCAAATACAATGAAATATTTAAACATGGGGGTCTGATGTGTGCGCCTGGCCCCAGGTTTGAAGCTGCAGGCTGAATCACATATACACACAGACAAGTCAGCACCTCGGTGAAAGAGGATGACACCCCTCTTTGGGCAGGGTGTAGAGGATGACGCCCCCTTTTGGTCAGGGTGCAGAGGATGACACCCCTCTTTGGGCAGGGTGCAGAGGATGACGCCCCTTTTTGGGCAGGGTGCAGAGGATGACGCCCCCTTTTGGGCAGGGTGTAGAGGATGACGCCCCTCTTTGGGCAGGGTGCAGATAATGACGCCCCCTTTTGGGCAGGGATCAGAGGATGATACCTCCTTTTGGGTGGTTGGGAGAAGACGACATCCCCTTCAGTCAGGGTGCAGAAAATTAAGCCCTCTTCAGATGGCTAGCAGAGGGCGACACCCCTTTTAGGTGTCAAACTGTTTTCAGTGCTGACACATCAGCTTGTGCCCAATGCTTGAGGCTGCCCTTCAGGGTCTCAGGAAAGAAAAGGTGGTGCCAGGCCAGATGCCTGCGACTTACAGCACAACGTGGATTAATAGAACCTGATGCTGTCATTTTGAAGGGTCCCAAATGCCTAGGATACTAAATACTAGGAGTACAGAACAGCTGAAGGCGCACATCAGAGATACAGAGCAGTAAAGCTCAGATGCATGGATAGGCACATCAGAGGCACGGAGAGGCACATCAGAGGCACAGAGATGCACATTGCAAACATGGGGAGGCACATCAGAGGCACGGAGAGGCACATCAGAGGCACGGAGAGGCACATCAGAGCTACTGTCTGAGGGGGCGGGGCACAAATGCAAAACAAAAACCAAATACATATTTTTCAATGTTGTAGTTAGAAGTGGCTACTCGTTTTTAAAACAAGCATCGCTTGGATATATCTTTTTTAATAAAAGCTTGCATAATTATCCATCCATCCCTCTTCCAAGTGCTTATTCCAAGCAGTCGCAGGACTTGCACACTTAAAATATTTAGCTTATCTCATTTTGTAAATTTATGATCGTTCGTAAGCATGTGAACTGGGCCGTTTTACTCTCACATCATTAAGACTCTCATGTCTGGCTGATTCAATTATGAAAAAAAAGAAAAAGAAACACAGGTCATTTGAGGTAACCTCAGTAAGAAACAGCGTCTGACAGCAGTAGCACTGGCACTGAGTCATACTGTAGAGGCAGACAGTGACCGCCTTACAGTGTCATGCTGTAGAGGCAGACAGTGACCGCCTTACAATGACAGCAATTGCTCTTCTCTTCAGGCTGGGCTGATGTGTGACACTGTTTGCTTTGCTAATACGCTGGTATTAGTCCATGGGCTGATCCCAGAGGAAACTGCCTAACATTTCAAAACAATATTAACGCAGCAAAGCTAATCAAGCCGAAAGTCTCTTATATAAATGTCAGCAGATACAAGGGTTCAAGCAGAAGTAATAGAGCCAGTACTTTTACCAAACATCATTGTATCAAGATACTAAATTATTGAGTTTGTAGACCAGACAACCAGCGTAATGCTTTCATTTCAATGTTCCGGTACTTTCGGTATCAGCTCCCAGCGTGACGTCCTGGTACCCAAAGAGAATAAACAGCAAACAAACGCGCTAATGTCGACGTTTCAGCGACAAACACGTCATGCCATCAAGCTACGGCCTTGTTCTGATGAAGGGCACCCCAGCTCCTGATCAGCTAATTATCAGGTTTAGTGGGTGTGTCTGAGCAGGGAAATCTGCAAACTGTGTTGGATTTTGGGCCCCCAGGACCAAAACTGGGGAATGCTATCAATCCAATTTGAAAAGATAAAAACACACTCGCTTTACTAAACTTCTACACTCCTGTCCAGATCCACCAAAAAAATGAATCAGCTGGTTATTCTACTGGGCTGATTCAGGATAAGCAAAAATAGATCAGCTACAACTTAATTAATCATCTGATTAAAATGTTATTGGCAACCATCTCAGTTGCTCCTTGTTCAATACTTATTAATAAAATGAGTGGGGCAGGGGCAGGATCCATGTTCAAACTGAGAAGGTCCAGCTCTGAAGACCAGTGACACCAGTGCGGGAGGCCTATAGAGTGGAGGCCCACACAGACCCAGTAACATGTCCTGCTTAACTGGTATTTTAAAAGTGCCAAGATGCATGTCAGAGGATGAGATCATTCAGTGTTACTTAAACGAACAGCTGCCTGTCAGCTGAAATTTAACAATGAAAAGCAGTAGTGGGAGTAACATCTACTGACAACATCAAAGCTTAGAGCCACAATTCATTTTAAATCAACTTAGTAAATATGGGCCTAAGTGAGTCTAACATTGTATACTAGATGTCATCTGCTAAAGAATTAGCACATTTTGCACAAACTGGATGGGTTACTAAGTGGCACCATCAATAGATGAGTGTGCAAATGGTCTACATCTTTGTGGTCCATGACTGAAGACTGTTACCCACATTATTGGGCAGATGCAATGAATACATAAGTCTCTGTGGAGTGTGGTGGGTTTGTAGAAGACCATGTCTAATTCTGGGCCCACTCAGCGCCTATGTGAGCACGGCTCTCTGATTAAATCCTTGATGTCTCATTAAAGTTCAGCAAATATTTGCAGGTCTGTCTGGACGTGTGATATAGAGGCATGAGCTCCTGACGGGAACAGAAAGATCTCCATCCAGATAACGCTGGGCGCCAAACGTGGGGCAGCTCAGCTGAGGTTTGGACCCTGATGTGAACACCCACTGGCTGCTGATGCTTGTCCCAAAACAGGTCCAGCAGTTGCACCCTTGAATGCACAATAGTCATAATTTGTTTAAAAAAGAATTGACAAATCAAATAAAAATGTAAATAGCTTTGGGAGGTGAGATAGTGGGATTTTTGTGACATAGATAATTCTTATTTACCATCTCTGACCAGACAAGTGGGTTTCCCTGATTGTAGTGGCCAATTGCCTTGCCATCTGGAAATATACAACCTTGTGGCCCCTCTGCAGTAGTCACTTTTGTACCTTTCCCAGGGAGCTTGTGAAAAACTGTCTGAACGAGGCTGTGATGCCTCGCTTTCTTGTGCTTTACGCATTCGTCCATTCCATCTGTTGCAGGCCATCAAAATGCAGCCGTCTTGGTTATATCTGTCCAATCACAGCACAGAGAGAAGGCCCCTGGCCATTCATATGTCTCGGGGTGCAGCTAGCCCCGCCCACCAGCGTAGGCTAATGCCCCAGTGCATATCAGCGTCTGTTTCCTCTCCTGCTCTGTATCCCCCAGTTTCCAATAAAACTCCATGATGCCTGATGTTTTCACCAAGCCGAATGCATCTCAGCCCCGAAAAAGCTGCACAGACAAACCCCTGGATTGCAGGCACCTGCTTGTTTTCATATTTCATGCCAAGAACAGTTTCTAATTAATGAGGATTGGAGCAACACACACACTGATCAGCCATAACATTAAAACCACTTACCTAATTTTGTGTATGTTCCCCTGGTGCCACCAAACTACCTCTGACCCATTAAGACCTGGTCTCCACAAAACCTCTGAAGGTGTCCTGTGGTATCTGGCACCAAAACCTTAGCAGCAGATCCTTTCAGTCCTGAAAGCTGCGAGGTAGGGCCTCCATGGATCAGACTTGTTTGTCCCGCACATCCCACAAATGCTCAATCGGATTGAAATCTGGGGAATTTGATCAAAACCCTGAACAATTTTTCATATTCCTCAAACCATTCCTGAACAATTTTTGCAGTGTGGCAGGGTGCATTATCCTACTGATAGAGGCCACTGCCAGAGGGGAATACGCCTCCATAAAGCGTCACACTGTCTCCGTCGGCTTGCCTTCCCATAGAGTGTCCGGGTGCCATCCCAGGTATACGACGCACTCGTACCCAGCTGTCCACATGGTGAAACAGAAAACACCACTCATCAGTCGGGCCGCTGTCTTCCATGTCTCCATGGTCTAGTCCTGACACTCACGTGTCCATCGTCGGCACTTTCAGAGGCGGACAGGGATCAGCATGGACACTCTGACCGGTCTGCGGCTACGCGGCTCCACATGCAGCGGGGCCACCTTGTGCTGTGTATTCTGACGCCTTTCCATCATACCCAGCTTTACATGTAGTTGAGCTACAGTAGCTTGCCCGTGGGACTGGAACTCCTTGGACCACTGGTAGGTACTGACCACTGCATACTGGGAGCACTCCACAAGACCTGCTGTTCTGACCCAGTCGTCTAGCCAACACAATTTGCCCCCTGTCGAAGTCGCTCGGATCCTCATGCTTGCCCCTTTTACCGGCTTCCAACACATCAAGGACTCACTGCTCCCTTGCCTAATATATAATAGGCCTTCTGGCAGGTGCCATGGTAACGAGATGATCAATGCCTTTCACTTCAGCTGTCACTGGTTGTAATGTTTTGGCTGACTGGTTTAAGTGCATTTATAATGTCACCTGCTGACAAAGCGAGATGAATAGTCCCACATCCTGAGTGAAAACCATTTTTACAAAACACTTGTCTAGAGATGGATGGAACATAGCTGGTATTCAAGGGGCAATAGTTTTATTGCGTATATATGTGGGGCCCAGCGGACTCAGCCTCTGTGCCTGTGATCAGATGGCCGCCAGTTTGAGCCCTCTCTCAGCAGAACAGTCATGGCCATGGGCCCTTGAGCAAGGCCCTTAACCCCCAGCTCCAGGGACACTGCAACAGGTGCATTGCATTGCACATTTGCCTGTTTCTGTGGGTTTTAAAACAAAGAAAATGTAAAAAATTGCAATCAAGAAGGAACAATGCCAGAAAATGGGTGACCCTACCCAGAATCCCCAGCGTCATGACATCGCATAGCAGGTTGCTAATCAGCTTAGCACTAAAATCTGCTGGGGAAGAAGCTGCTGCGTTCCCAACCGGGCGATGGTGATCAAAGGTAATTAAATCATCTCCAGAAAAAAGAAAAGAAGGAAAAACGCAGCAGCACAAAAACGGGAAGAGCATGCTGAAGGCATGTGGTCTCCGCATCTCTCTCACCGCCGCCCTCTGGCTAGGGAGCCTGATGAGGAGCACCGCCGGAGCTAATGAGATTAGCGCAAGAAATAACCGACTTTCCCTGGCCTGCTGCACTCAGCGATCGCCCTCCAATCAACACAGACCACGCAGATGGGGCGCAGCGCGTCAATTTAGCACTGAGATTAGCAGCGACAGCCCAGAGCGCGCGGGGTGGCGGATACATGATCCAATCTGCGCCCCCCTTTCCCGTTTCACCGGAGACGCTAATCCTGTCATGCTTTCCACCTCATGCATTGGGGGGGGGGGCTTTTACAACCAGGAAACATCTCCCTGGTAGGGGGATCCAGCACTCCCCCTCACACGGCATGCGAGGATATCATTGACCACCAATATCCACAAGATCCTGACTTTCCAAGCGTGTTTCTTCTACTCAAACCACAGGGGTTGGACAGCGGCACTCAGGCATTGCAGTATGACTGGGTATGTGACACATGAAAAATGAAACCACCAGATATAGGGATCCCCTCTGAATATATGTCCTTTCGATCTGACCCCCCACCCCATCAGTATTTTTAGCTCTGGCCAAGAGTCTGCTTTAATATCGAACAATAAAAGGTTGACTTTCGATGTAGCCCAGTATCAGGTTGAGAAACACTGTAAGTGCAGAAGCTCTTTGACCTTTGACCTCCTCTGCAGGGAGGTCATGACCTTATCTCTTAGTCTCAAATTAATAAATAAATATTGATTCAACCCCTCAGTTTTAGGATTTAACCTCAACATATGAATCTCTAGTATCTGGTTGCTCAGCAGCACAATGAAAACGAATGTGTCGATTTGGGTTCAATGATCGAAATTTCTCATCTGATGAAAAAAATTTCGTTGTTCTAAGAAGAAGCTTTAGATGTTTATAATACTATGGTTAAAATGTACTTCTTTCATTCCTAATACCCCTGTTGCCATTGTGCTGTTTCTGCATTCATAGTGTGTAACATTTTATTGAATTTGGTTAGGGATTCCTCTGGCGTGAGATTCTGGACCCATTCGCGGTGCTAAGATATATCCCATAATCACAAGATCAGCATTTGGCCAGAGTGGGGAGTCCTCCTTTTGATCTGACTTCATCTGCATATTTTACATTTTATAACAGAATAATGCAGCGTGTCCCTTCTTTAGAGTTACCACCCTGGCAAGATATTACTAGCTCATATCTGAAAGGTGGTTTGTTAAAAGATTCCAAAGTAACAGAACACATAGGATGTATCCTTCGTTTGTTTAGCAGAACACACAGGCGGCGTTGCCAGGCAACCCAAGTGTTCCCTAAGATGTGTGATGTCACTCCGCCGTTAAATAACAGTAGCCAGTTTGACACCTAACGCCTGAGTGACTGGACTGCAATAAAATTGGAAAGTGAACGCTACAAAGCATACTCACAATCATTCTGCAAACAAAGAATACTCACAATCATTCTGCAAACAAAGGATACTCACAGACATTCTGCAAACAAAGGATACTCACAGACTTTCTGCAAACAAAGGATACTCACAGTCATTCTGCAAACAAAGGGTACTTACAGTGATTCTGCAAACAAGTATTTGTGTGCATTCATCATCTCGTGATGATTAAGGGGCCACCTCATCACTGCTTTAAGTTTTCATTGTTGTTTAACAACAGCAGCCACACCACCACCAACAGCAACAATAATAATAATAATAATAATAAGTTGAAGAATAGTTTCCTCATCATCCTCAGTTGGTGGCTCGTGGACAGCACGTCTGTCTCAACACTGTGTGGGTCTCTTACCCAGGGCCCCCCCCCTGCCTGGTGCTCTGTGCTGCCATGGTTTAGTCCTGCAAACTTTCAAACTACAAAGTCCAGTTTTTTAACCATTAAGGAGTGATCACCCATGAGCTGTGTGTGACCGCATGAACCCTGAGCTGCCAGTGGGCTGTGTGTGACCGCATGAACCCTGAGCTGCCAGTGGGCTGTGTGTGACCGCATGAACCCTGAGCTGCCAGTGGGCTG
>JAODKE010000051.1:16402865-16425349 GCA_026779605.1 Mormyrus hasselquistii
TGTGGGGTTGGGTGTGTGTGGGTTTGGGGTCGGGGTGGGGTGGGGGTGTGGGTGGTGGGGGGGGGGGGGGGGGGGGGGGGGGGGGGGGGGGGGGGGGGGGGGGGGGGGGGGGGGGGGGGTTACGTGTTTAACAGGTGTCCCAGAAACCCCCTGACCGGAGCTGGTGTCTGGCTGTCCTCTCAGAAACAGCGAGCAGGACGGCAGGAGGCCCGGTGAACTGCGAACGGGGCACCATGCCAGCCTGGACCCGGTGCCGACCCAGTGGGGCATCGCCCACGCAATTTGACTTTCCAAGGAATGGCGTCCTTCACACGCTGCACGGTCTCAGAGCCAGGGGTCTATGCCAGGTATGTGTGCCAGGTGTGTGTGTGTGCCCAGGTATGTGTCCACGTGTGCGCTCTCTGCTGTACGTAGCCTGGTGAGAGCCGTGCTCTCCCGCCGTGGACTGAGACGGCTGCACGTATTCAGCACAGTGAACTACAAACAAACAGGCTGTGCATTATAATACATTTGCAGCACTTGCTGATTTTTACTCAACAATGTGCATATTGTTTCTTGCTCAGTGAGGTGGTGCAAACAATCTTTCGTTTGGAATCGTTTTCTGAAACATACAGCGACAGCACTAATGAAACAAAGCAGTATCCCACCTCTTAGAGGAACCTTGAGCGCTTGGGCCGTCTTGTTCCCGACGGCCATGTGAAGACGATGCTGTTGGGTCAGGTTCAGAATCGGAGTCTGGATTTACCTGCTGTAGGGTTGCTAAGGCCTTGTTACATAATGCATTTATCTCCACATCCTTCATAAGGTATCCTTATGCCAAACCCTTACGTTAAATAAAAACTATTTAACACGTAAATTTGAGGTGTTGCCTAGACATATGCATGGGCGTGGGTTTTTACATCTGAGTCATTCAGAGTGGGACATTGCCCTTGTTATTGATGTGTCCGTGTAGCTGGTGATTCACGGCCGCGGCTGCCTCTCGCTTACGCCGCCGCGGCAAGCCCGCCGACATGCTCCTTCGTCCTGCCGTTTTTTTCTCCTCAGTCACGTAACGTCCAACATGAGCGGTGTTAGCGTACGCGAGCCCCCGTTCTCACCATCCATTCCGTTGTTTTTCTGCTCATTTTCTCCTCGTATCAACTGTTATCCGGATCACGCCGCTCAGCGTCTTTTCACCGCGTCCCGTTTTCTTCCGCGGTCACGTCAGACGCCCAGATTAAACAAGAAGCTTACGAAGATACCGTGTCAAGACGTACCCCGGTTACAGGACCTAGAGATAACTACACATAAACTCAGCAAGATCCAGTGAAGCAGCTAAGTCACTCTGCTTGTTAATGAAAGCCTGTAGGTTTACGTCCCAAAGCGGGTGTGACTCTTGTGCCTTTTAGCGAGGTGCCTGCTTTATCTATTTGTACAAATCAATACAAAAACAAATACCCTCCGGAGGCAGGGCACATGCTAACAGGTTCAGGAGGTTTGGCTACGGTGTGACCAGGCTTTGGAAGGTATTAAGCCATCGAGAATGCAGTGCAATGCAGTGTGACCAGGCTTTGGAAAGTATTAAGCCATCGAGAATGCAGTGCAATTACTAATAGAGCTGAGTGGTGGTACTGCAGGGAGGGGAAGAGGTTTGTGGAGTCAGGCCAAGGAGACGCTGGGGGTGGAAGTCTGGGTCAAGGTTGCCAAGTCCGTGCCGGGCTCCTCTAGAAAGGAGGAAGGAGGAAATGAGGTTTAGAGGGGGGAAGGAGGGCAGCTGGTGGTTGAGGCCGGCACTCCCCAGTGACAAACGTGGCCCGGTCTTCTCCTCACCTTCCGAGCCTCCCCGTTTCATCCTCCGCCTCCACTCTTCATCCTCAGGCATCCCTCCTAATCAATGCCCGTTGGCTATGGGCGGCTCAGAGACGCCAGGATGTTCTGTCTTTATTCCCGTTTATTTGAAGCTTAGAGTTGAGGTTGAGGTCGGTAACCTGTCAGGTGCATCGTGGGATTTTTATTGCTTCAAAATGAAACACAGGGTAAAATCTCAGTCTCATGGCATTTGGACATTTTACATCCTCTGCTGTGAGAGGGAGAGCAGGTAGCTTGCACCTACATAAGTAGGCCCTACATGCCTCAAAATAAGTCTTCAGTACTTGCTAAATGCTCAGGTAATAGTAACAGCGTTAGTCACCTTAATGTGTTTGGTGAGGCATTCAGCACTGGTGAAGCACCTCCGGCAGTAAGTGAAGCAAAGGCCCTCGAAGCACGCTGGGAATCAGGAAGGGTGACGGCCTTCTGTAACATTTTCATTTTCCTACCATGCAAAATTACGGAATGCAACAACGACAGGGAGTGGATCGGGCCGGGGGAGGGAGCGGGAGCGTATAAAATCTACTGAAATTATTTATTTCAAGTTTCAATTTCATTCATTTTATAGTCAGACTGTAAATCTGCCGGAATCCATTTTTGGCACTCAGAATAAAAAGGAAGCTTTCTCTCTCCCCAGAAAAATGGCTGAGCAAAGCAATTCCAGCAGAGCGACTGTGTCTGGCGTGTCTCGCATCAGCAGTGGCCCACAGAGGCCACCGAAAACAGGGCCGCCACAATCAAATCAAATTTAGCTGGCGGTGGAGTGTCAAATAATGCTTAAAGTGAAATTACGTCTGTACTTCTAAACCCTGTATTTTTAATGACCTACCATTATACAGAGAGACTGAAGGCAGTTCTGTACGTAAGAAACAATTACGGCTGCGACTAAGACACATTCACTGGCCGCAGTTAAATTGCACGCTTCACCCAGCTAAAGGCCCCTTCTACCTAATGACAGCTCCCGGTTTAATTACCACCCAGGCTGGGCTATGTGGGGGTGGGTGTGGGTGTGGGTGTGGTCTCGCCTCCAAACTTTTCATTAATAAGCTGTCAACAAAGCATCCTGACAGCTTTTGTCTGATTGGCCGGGCATCCTGACAGCTCGCCTCTGATTAGCTGGCTTCTCTGCCAGCTTGTATCCAATTGGCTTAGTCAAGGAGGGCTGCTTTTTTTTTTGCACGCTCAAGATAGAGCGGAGGTGGAAATCTCCAGGAGATGACAGCCATGTGATGGGGGATGGGGTGGGGGGGGGCTAGGGTGCTTGTTTGCTTTGCAAGAGATTTAATGATTTTGTCAATTAAAGAGCCTCAGACTCGATAGCATCTGCCGCAGTGTCAGTCGTGTGCCTGCCGGTATCTCAGACGCCTCTCTGATTTTTGTCATTTAGGTCGGTGTCTCTGTTCGTCTCCAGTTGGGATGGGTGCCAGTATGGCTCATTCACCGGTGCAGGAGGGGCCGGCTTTGAGCAGTTCACCTCGCCGTACATTTTATGTAAAACATGCCAGTATGTCAGTCATTCCGGCGACTGCGATAGTCCCTCTCTGTGTTCCTGCCTACACAAACACGCGCATAAATGGTGGGCTGGCTCTTTTAGTCCTGATGCTTCATTCCAGATTAAATGCCACACTGTGGCCACACAAGTCTCATGTCCAGTGCTCACACTGTTGAAATTTCTCTCCTGTCACTGGGTTCTGAAATTTCATATCCGAAGGTAGATGCTTTGCTCTTATCTTGCTCAGTGCCTTGGCAGAATGAAATCACGATTGAAGGTGAGGAATTGACCTCACTGCGGAAGGCATCTGTGTGTGAGACAAACACTCTGCCTCTGTTTCAGGTGTCTTTATCTATACATTCATTTTCTGTCAGTTAAGCTACTTTAGAAAACAGCGAAAGAAAGCTATGTTTCAAGCTATTCTTGTTCTTAAGATCAATGCAAGGGGTTGGATTCTCAGGCTGTCAAGTCGACCCAACAGGCAGCCTGATGAAAAAGGATGAGGAACAAACATCACGGAGCCCACGGCCGCCGCTTCCTTACATCCCATGTTATTAATTTGACAGTCCTGCTGGGACAGACAATGTTTTCATAATAATTTTTTTCAAAATTGAAGAACGCTCTCCATCACTGTGCTGTGTCTCTCCTTCAGTTACCCCCCCCCCCCCCAAACACACACACACAAACACACACATGCTTATGAAAGCACTCTTGGTGAAAAGACTGGAGTGCAAATTTTGCTGCATTTATGTGGTCAAATTTTGGAAATGTCTTCCTAAAAAGTCTACTGTTTGTGAGAGGGGAGTCAAGTGTAGGGTTAGGGTTAGTCCCAGAATGACAGCGTTGTGAAGGTGAGAATATGTCATTGTTTGAGTTCTCCTCCTCCTGGGACGCCATCTACAGGTGCCATTGGCACAAAGCACTTCCCCGGTTCTGCCTGAATTTTCATTTCATTCCTAAAAGTATTTCAGGCTGATCTAAAATCTCTGGTTAGAAACTACACAGATATCCCTCAGTGGTGCCCAACAATGAAATACACCAATCAGCTCAAAGAATTAAGAAAAATACTGTGTATGAAATATACATTTGCTCTAACCCCCGGAAAACATCTACTCTAGACTGTAACACTCAGTGTCTGTAGTTCATTGTCCTCTGGTCGAGCACTAATCATTACTTCATTAACCTCATTAACCACAATTTCCACAAACAGAAATGATGACATCTTGGCTTGCAGGTCCTGCCTAGAGCGCATGCAGCAACACACACACGCTCCATGGGCAATTTAAGGATGCCAGTCTGCCTGACGGCGCAGCCTTGGAGTGTGAGAGGAAGCGGGATCACCTGGAGCAGAGCCACACAGCACGAGAATTCACCCACTGCACACCGAATCCAAATCCCAACCCTTCAGCGAGGGGTCAGTAATGCCCCCAACTCAGCAAATCCAATACACCGGGCAGCCTCCTGTATGACGCACTGAAGCAGAATTTTAAACACTCTAGTCTACTCTAGTGTTTCCCAACCCAGTCCTCAAGGACCCACAGTACACTGCTGTAGTCCTCTACCCAGTGCTGTGATATGTGGAGCTTTTTATCCAAGGCAGGAGCCTGACCTGTACATCTATGCCGTGCTGCTATCAACTTGCTCTTCTTGTGGCCATGCTACCACTGCTGCCACGTGAGATCTGTCCATCCTGACTGTCGGCCAGAGATCTGTCCTCCATCACTGTCGGCCAGAGATCTGTGTCGGTCAGTTATTAGACCGACTGTACAACCTGCACCTCTGCCTGGTAATGCCAAGGCTTTGGCCGCCTTCGCCTGCGCTTAGAGGAAAGCCAATCTGAAATGAAAGGGATCCTATGCGCCTCATCTTCAGCACAGCACCTTGTGCTTGCTTGCACATTCAGACACACTCCAGACCTCCAAGGACAGCACGGACACACGCACATGGAAGTCAAAAATCATAATTATTGCTGTGATCATTAGTCTAGATTTTTCCTTAAAATCTTCTTGCCACAATTATGGAATTGCAGTCTCGCTGGCTGAATAATAAGCAACGGAACGAAACAGAGAAAAATGGAAGTATGCTGATCGTAAGTGCATCATACTCACCTGTCCAACTGAACAATGTGCTGTGGATCCAAACCATACATAATGTCAGCAGACTGTGCAATAAGCTGTTAGACGGCATAATGGGAAAGAGGGCTTTTGAGCAGAAAGCAGTTTAACAAGAGCTTTCATCTGAACACTTACGAGCGTGTGCTTGTGTTTGATGTCTGGGAATGCCCTGCATCTGCAGTAATTGGGGGGCGGCTCTTCACCGTGACCCAATCTACCGCAGACCGTTTCACAGTTTTCACAATTTCACAATGTCTGCGTGAACTTGCATATACATTCCGGAGGCTGACCTGCGCGTGTTTTCTCTGTGTAGACGGACACGCAGTGTTGGTGAGCAAAATCTCTGTATCTGTACAATCTCCAGTCAGACCCTGTGGTAGGACTATTGAGCATGGTCATGAATTTGAAATAAAATATCCAGCTGTGTAGACAGGTGAAAATGTAAAATCGCATCGCATAAAAGCAACATAAAAGAGTATGATTGTATGGTCATAAGCAGGAACACATGACCCAACATTCAAACAAACGTGCTCTAGTCAAAACATAGTCACTGAAGTCTTTGCTGACCTCTGACACATAACTCTGTTTAGTCTTCAGCCAAATGATGGTTAATTGGATCTGGTTTTACCTGCGATGCAGGCAGGTGAAGGCGGCTCATATGCCTTTTCATGCTGGCGGGGGGCAGAGGCCCAGCATGAACACCTGGTTAAAAATGACGCTGTCCCAAATCCCCACGTTAACAACCGAGAAGCCGCAGCATCATTACTCTCAAGATGCTCCCCGTATTCTGACAGAAAAGGAGCAAGAAGTGGGGAAGAGACTTATGGACAGAGAGCCGGGAAGCCCGGGGCTGTCAGCAACAGGCTCATCAACCTGGATCCACAGTCGGAGCAGCAGAAGCCGCGGTGTGGCGTGACGGAGCATCATCCCTCCGTCAGCCACAAAGACGGGCACAGAAAGCGCCCCTCCAGCGCAGAATCCACCTTCTGCTTACCCACTTACACAGTGATGTGAGTGAACTGGAAAAAGGAACATTATAATGATGACCAGAGAGAGAATGTATTCAGGCTTCACAATGGCAACAATGGCACAATTCGCAACCATACACTGTGCAATGTATTCTTGCAGAAATAGCAAGTCAATATCTAGTGGAAATATAAAAATACATATTTTCCAACTCTTGCAATGGTCTAATCCCCTCCCCCATTCAAATCCAGGCCTTGTTTTCAAATCTCCCAGGTAGTTAATAATTTCTGGCTCTAATAGGCCAGAGGCTTCACAACTGGCTCTCAAGTGAAAGAAAGCTAGAAAAACAGCAGTGCTCAGCCCTTGAGGACCGTGTTTTGAATAGCCCTGGTCTAATCCATCTGGTCCTGGTCCCCCATAATGGTACTGAACCTCACCCCCCCCCCCCCTTTGTGTCGGTGGTCTGCACACAAGATGGCTCCCTACAGCCATTTCAGGCTGAGCCCGGCCCACTAACGTGGATCACTCCAAGGGTGAGTAACTCTATTTTGGACTCGACGCGCTTGTTCTTTTTAGTACCTATCATCCAGGGTCTTTCTTGGTTCCTACAGACCTGTTCTGCACCTCCTACACACACCATATTTGAAGGCATGGATGTTCAGTTATACATAATCATGTATACATGGTATCAGAGCATCGTGGGTCAAAGGTCAATGGCCAACTTCATAGTTGTGTAGTTTGACTTCAGAGAAGGGTGAAGTTATCAGGCATTCACTACATGGGGGTGAGTTGGATTTGGCCCCTGGGCAGGAGGGTAGATGAAGCACAGCGACACAGGCAAACAAACTCCAGTGCAAGATGAAACCAATGAGTAAAAAGGGAAGCCATCGCTTAGAACCATTTTCAAGGCATGATGGTAAAACCCTGAAGGCCACCGGTTGGTGATTCTGAAGGACCATTGAAATGGCTACAGTGGTCAGCAGCGGAAAGGCTGCAGAGGTGGATGAAATCCATCCCAGTAAGCTGACAGAACGAATAACCGGGAGACGTGGTCGACACACCTCTTCAATGTTGCGTCAAAGGGCGGTGGTGGTCCCTGTTTTTAAAAAAGATGGCACCTGTCCAACTGAGGGGGTGGGAGGGGGGAATCAGTCTTCCTGGGAAAACCTGGAACCAAGGATTCAGGAGGAATATTCCAGATTCCAGTCCAGCTGGGGAACGGTGGACCTTCTCCCTCGCACAGCTATGTGAGAATTAGTTTTGTCTCGAGATGGACCCAAGAGAACCCAATTTCGGTCATACCCCAGTTTTGATAACACGCAGTTAGGGTGTTTCGCCTTTGTACAGCAGTCGAGTTTATCCAGTACTAATGCTAAGCCTGTGTTGGGAACCAAAGGGCAGTGGGGACAGAATGACATAATGACCCAATCAGGTGGAATTCATACGATCACAGTCATCACAGGCAGTTTATAAAGGGGGGGGGGGGGGGGGTTAAATTCAGCCTGACATTCAGTGCATCGCTGCGTCAGCCCGGTACCAGGTGTTTCATTAATTCCTGTAACCATAGCGACAGTGCAACTTCTGGGCTTGTCTCCGCCCAGTCGGCCCCCTCCCTATTCGTGTCTTTTCCCTGTTTCTGACTTTCAGTCTTCTGTCAGACTACAACCTGATGCTGGGGGGGTGCAGAATTCACCACAGCAGTCCCACTGATGCCATTCTGAGACTCATCTTTCAAAAGATAGTTTGATCTCGGCTGTCTGAAATGGACCTGGTATCCACTAGCAGGGGGACGAGAAGACAGGTTTAGCATGACGGCTACATGTGGCAGAGTGGGAGGCGGCTTGTTACGGACTCATCACACGAGAGTCACTGCTGTTGTTTTCCTGATCTTGGGAACTTCACAGTAAATACCCAACCCAGAGGCACATTTTAATATTTTAATTTAAATTTGGAGATTTAGCTTAAATGCATTTCATATGCTTGAAACAAACAGTGAAATAACCAGGCAGGGACCTTCTAGGAGGAGAAATATTCTGTTCATAGTGGAGGAGCCTGTTTATGAAATGTAAAGCGTAGGTGACTGTGGCTTCTTAGGGAAGCCGTGCTGTTCACATAGAAACTGTGGCAGCGAGCCAGTAACTACACAGGATATCGCTTCTGAGGATAGACCGGTGTGGAAGAGTGGTTTGCTGAAACGCTCTTACTTAAAGAGGTGTTCAATTTTTTTACTGAAAGGGATTCTTTTGGGGGCAGACTGTATAATATGTCAGCTATTACATATGTAGCTGTAACACAGTTACCCAACAGGATTGCACTGTTGTATTGTAGAACTGGTCATTTAAGAATTGCCGTAAATTCATAGCAACAATATCCAATGCTTAGACTTGCAATTATCAAGAAAATCATTGTAGATAATAATACCTTTTCGTGCAGATTTTTTTTGGCATGCTTGTTTGTTTTGGAGTCAGGTAGTCCCCCGTAACTTCGTGGGTAGACATGTCACAGGCCCCCTGAACACTGTGATTCATATAGGCCAGGCACATCGAAGAAGTAACTCTTTAACGGGCTTTAGTATCTGCATGTGCAGCCATTAAGGTCCATGCTTCACACACAACACATGGGTAGCTTTCCTCTGCATTAGGAGCCTCCTGTATATGTGTGAGGAACAGGGCTTTACCCCAAGCAGCTTTACATAAATGAGTAAGAGAATTCACATCACTTATACTCAGCATCCGCACCTAGGATACTGTGTGATTTTTTTAAAGAAGAGAGGCTGGATCGCTGAAGGAAAATTCCTTTTTACTGCCGCCACTTCGGGGCCGGTGGAGGACGGCTGAAGGTCACTGAACTGGGCTGTAATGATGATGTCATTTCCCATCGACACATTCGTCTCAGTTGATGTGCCGGCGTTGTTACCACGGAGGAGGTCAGGTTTGTGCCAGACCAGTGAGAGATTCATAGGTCATGCAACCCTCAGGAAAACAGAGCACTGCAAAGAGAAGAGCAGCATGGTTATGACAAGGCACTGACATGTCTGGCATAGTACACATGCGAGGGGGGGGCGGTCTGTCTCAGACAATCCTGCCCATTTTTTTGGCCGTGCGGATACACCGGGCCAGTCAGTGTCTTCACTTAATTGTGCCTCCAGCAGTACTTCGGGCCACACGTTCCCGGCGAGTCCATCACAACCGTTAGCATCTAATCAATGAGTGTCGTCTATCAGGGCTGGTCAGAGTGTCACCTAGGTGCATTCTCTCCACGGACAGCATCGGGGGCAGGATGGAAGAATATGCATCTGTGGCATGGGGAGACATACGGGGGCACGGAGAGGGGGGTATGAATCACCGTAATGAAGGAATGTTCTGGAAAAGCTCTAATGAACGGTTCCCTGGGCCAGCATTTGTGCTGCTCTCCTGCTCAACCACTAAAGGGAGTGAATGCAGCACACACACCCCCCCCCCCCAACACGCACACACACACACCCCAACCACTGAAGGGAGCGCTAATAGTATGCAACTCCAAATGAGCTGAAAAGCTGAAAATTGCATTCAAAGGTGCAACAGAGGTGTCTGACATCTTTCCTGTCCTCATGCCCCCCCCCCATCCTCTCCCCATCCTCTGTGCTCATTCACACACACAGAGGGCTGTAATCCAATTACCGGCAGGAACAGGCTGACAGATGGTCGGCACGGCAACACCTTCGCCCCTGCCGTCAGCTTACAGGCTCCAGCGAAGGAAGTCGCACTGCCCGCACCCACGGCAACACGGCCTGGGCGCCGCGGCACGTCAGGCGCCGGGAGCGACGCGCTTCGCATGTTCAGTCGGCAGAGCACAACATCTGTCTGAAGAGCTAATGGGGAAGCCACAGCCGTGCTCATTAATGAAGATGGAAAGGGCGAGCCGGACGCGGATCTAGATGGACAAGGCGGAGAGGCTTCCTCTGATGTTTCAGAGATCAGTTACACATATGGGTGGGAGGCAGAGCTTAAACTGCAGCATTGCCACCAACATCCACATCTTGAAATGATGGAGTTACAGACCTTATGTCTGCAGGGTGCATCTGTGGCTTTTCCGTACATCTCTGTGACTGCAAAGTTTGCTGTGCATCCACGCACCTCAGGCAATCGCAAATCTCCATCTAATGCTGACTTCACACGAGTTACTGTGAACCTCAGTGAATTTATTAATATCCTGACCAAATTAATGACTTCACAGCATGCAGTCCAAGAGAGTCCAAGCCCTACCGTCATCCCAGAAGCAAAGACCTGCCCCTTTGCCTCACAAAGTAGATCATCACATGTCCATGACAGTAAATAACAATCAACTCAAACCAAAGGAATCATCAGAGTTTATGCTTTAATGTATGGAGAAAGAAAAACTTGGCACTCTAGTCAAACATAACTGTGATACCCTTACGCCGTGCTTTTGTGTGATGAGGAACTGGAGTACTTTGGATCCCAATTGTATGAAACCATTCAGAAGAACCAGTGCACCAAGGTCAGCTGTAACCTTCCAGGCCACAATGTGATCTCAGGGCAAGTCAGCTTTGAACCCCACAGCCTTCCGGATCAGAGACTCCCAGCTCGGTGGAGGTCCTGACCCACATTAAGTGCTGTGCAGTGCTGTTTATGTTCAAAGCTGCTGTATGCAAATGAATTATATATCTTATCTGTCTATCTATCTAACATCTGCCTGTCTCTTTTTGAAAATCGCTATTTACAAATCAGATGAGAATGGAAGCACTTCAGCAATCATCCTGTTGGTTTCCATAGAAACCATAATTGAATTTGCTTGTAGAAATGACTGCAATTTAGCTTAACTTAAAATAAACACACCAATAAATTCAATAATTTCTTTAAAAACACCAGGACCTTAATGGGGTTAAAGGGAGAATGAGATTGATAAATATATAACATATATATAAATTAACTATCTGACATTTCTTAGCATTTTTATTTGAAAATTTTAAAACATATTCCTTTGCTTCTTAACACATCAGTCGTGGTTACCTATAATATTAACTTCATATGTATTTTTTATGCCGCAACTCTGTTTAGGACTAGTGGGTAAAATATGGATGGATCAATGGATGGATGGATCAGCAGATAGATGGATGGATGGATGGATCAGCAGATAGATGGATGGATGGATGGATGGATGGATCAGCAGATGGATGGATGGATGGATGGATGGATGATGCCCTGCCATCTGGGCACGTTTGTCTCCCCCTGCTGGCCATTATAAGCAGGTAATAGGCGGGATGAATCAGGGCAGAAGTGCTCTATGTGTGATGTGGTGAAGTGGTCTGTCCACATCAGCCAGCCTAGAAGTGATACTTATTCCTGCACTTCCACTCATAGTTCCAGTGAAGTGGGACCAGAGACGTGTCAAGCTGGTAGAATTGTCATTTTTACTTGTAGCGTGACTCACAGTCAGCAAATTGCACTGAAATAACAGACAAGGCTGGCTGGTGTTCAAGCTGCACCGCCTATTGTCGGCACCCTACGCTACCGAGACAAACGGCAGATACTCAGCGCACTCCGCCATTAGGTTAGGGAGAAAGGCAGATACTGAATGGACGGCCGCAAACCCGAACCCTATTTACTGCCACACACTTTGTTTATTTTACATAAATACTTCATGAGAGAGGAGCAACATCTGTGCTACGCAGCATGAGCAACCGCTGGCTTTGATGCGACGCTCCATCGCGAAACAACCAAGGGAGCAGAAAGGGGCCAGTGACTGAGAGCGAGCTCTACCTCACGGGCTCCAGCTCACAGGCTCCATTCAGAGCTCCATTCTGAGGGGGCCAGATCCATGGGCAAGGCCCAGTGGGAGGAAGCCCTCACAGGGCCATGAGGGACCCGAGGCCACAGATATCAAGTATAGATGCATCTCAAAAAATAACTCCTACGTAGGCCGTTTGCGTAATGATCAGAGAATATGCTGGGGCGGCTACAGGAAGCAGGAATGGATCTAGATTTCCTGGCCCTAAAGAGGAGGATGAGGAGGAGGAGGATGAAGAAGATGTGAGGTATGCCTTCCCACTTGGGACTGGTTGGATCTATTCTGGCGGGCTGGGTGGTAATAGATTTTACTGCAGGAAGGCAGAAAGCAGAAAGGATCTGGCATCGATTTGCCGGGGGGAGATGAAGCAGCTCCGCATTGTTGGGTTCAGTGCAGAGTGACTCGAGTGAGGTGAAAGGTTATTACAGGCCGTGTGTGCTTGCACTACAGTGCTCACTGTGCTATTTGCAGGCACAGGGCTCCTTCAGTGGATGTTGCCTTCTAGACATCGGTGGAAGCAGAAAATCAAAATATGCTTTGCCAATGCACCATCACCGTATAAATTCACTGTGCAAATTTAGGTGCAATGCCCTAAGCATCGAAAACATTTCAATGTGCTTTTTAAATGGCAGCTCACTGGAATATGTCCAGTTTACCCCACTGTCTAAAAAACCCCAGCATCAAAAGGCTAAGGAGCGCTGGCAAGGTACCTGCGCTTTCATGAGGAAGAAGGCGGCGGGGGCACCAGGTTCTTCCCTGCGCCCCCTGTCCATATGTACTCAACATTGTCAAAGGCAGTGGGAATGCAGGTGTAAATGTCGGAAGATGCAGGGCACATCCTATACCACTCAGGAATGCAGACAAAGGTGGAATTAGGAGGAGGAGGAGTCTGCAGGGGAGACCTGTTAAGCCGGCAGCACGCCAGCCTTGTGTGTACCCTCTGTGAGGATGCCAAGGCAGGCTCATTTTCCTTATTGGCAAGACAATACAGAGTTTAATCACTAGTCTAAATAGTTAGAGCGCTTTTTAGAAGCTGCTTCTCCCTGAACCATTCAAGTGTAGCTGAAACAAGTGTCTGATAAGGACATAATGACTGCGCTTCACAGATTGGTGCCCTACATTGTTTTCAGGGACGGCGTTTCTCTTCCAGCCGGGTGACACTAACCGGCTGTGACACCGGGGTGCGCGGAAAACACAGCGAGCAATTAAAGCACTAAAGTGATTAATATCCTTCAGCGGCTGATGGAGAGTGACTTTGTCACACGGCCGTTCTTTAAGATGAGAACAATTCATTATGACGTCCCGTCTGCACAAGATGCCGCGTCGAGATTGCGCCGTATAGAGACGTCTCATACACAGATAGTGTCAGTATTGAATTGGACAGGTCTGGGGACTCAATAATTTGTTTACTGGAGGTGACGAAGAGCCTCTTTCACAATCTGCAGCTCCTAGACCCCCAAAACAAGCCCAAAGCCACCTATTGTTGGTAGACAGTCATGACTCAGTCCTGGCTTGTTATCGTTTTAATGAGCCAAAAGTTATCCCTGGTTCAAATGTGTGGAATGATACCGTGTCCCAAAATATGGAAGTAAGACAGGAATAAGACCTGGTGTCCTTAACATCTTCAAAGTCCCTCGAGCACGGAAACATGATGTGACATCCATATAATAACAGGCAGCAACGAGGCATAAGGCAGCCGATAATATCGCATGATAACGAGGATGAGAATACAACCACAGGCAGCGCGTCGCGATAAGCGAGGGCGACTTGAATCGGCGCTCAGGCGAGTCACGTTTGCGCGCGGTGAGTCCCGCCTTCTGCCGGGCTCCTTTCTGCGAGGTGCCTGTCCGTCCTCCTCCCTGAGCGACAAGGCCGGGAACAGATGGAAGGGGAAGCATGTGCTAAACGCACCATGACAGATCGGGGGGGCTCAGCTCCTCCAGAAAAGCAGCATTGTTGTTTTTTTTTTCCTCTAGGCTTGTTTCCCCACCGTCTGTCTATTTCTGTACACAAACGGCTCTCTCCCCCCTACATGTTTCACTGCCCATTACGCTGTTCCTAAGCAACTGTCAGAGGATATATCCTGCACCAAACCTGCTACAGCATGGTCTGTTTCTCTAATTACTTGCAGATGGCTTCATCACTGAAGTAAATGTGTGCTTAAAATGAAACAAAGTCCTAGAATTTTTTTGGATGTTTTATAATCAGCGCAATGCTCTCCTCACTCGTCATGACTCCTCTTTGCCGGATCATTTGCATCTTCTTACATGTTCCTGAACAGTTATGTACTCGTGCCTTTTTCAGTCGTCTTGAGGCCAGAACGCTTGGTCGATCCTACCAAGTCAGTAATCGCTTCCCGGAGAATGAGATGTAGATGCAAAACGGCTTGTTAATTATAGAACATTCCATGATGTTCTGGCATAAAGCTGAACATCTGCTTATACCAGGCTGGAGCACAAGCTATACGTGTAATAAATGCAGATATTTAAACGCATATGAAATGCTACTTTGGCCATGTCCTGGTTCTTAAACTTAACTCCACTGAACCACACAGTATTTGAAATGTGTGCCACAAAGCCGGGAGGGCGTGCGAGCGGCATCTGGGTGAGTGGGAACATGACAAAGCACAGAGAGCAAAGCAGGTACCTTCTGCCTCCTGAGCTCGTCCTCCTGTCTTCATTCGAAGCTCCTGGTTTAGACCGTGTAAGAAAGGGATCAGTTTCACATATTACTTTACATTCTTTCATGTAATTTTAAAAAGATGCCAAAAGCGATTGTGATTTATGTAGGTCTTGTTCATGCATTTTCATACACTGCGCTATTTAGCAACCTACCTGGATTCTGGTCACACTTAACTAGCTCTTCTGGTGCTTTTAAGTTCTATAAGGTCAGCACTTCAAAAAGAGCCAAATCTCCAGAAGCTTCTGAGGCCTTGCAGCACCAGCATGACACCTACCTGGCTGTCAAGGAGCCCTGAGTTCTCTGCTCCAGAAAACAGGATGCCACCGAGTCGATAGCCAAAGACCCCCGAGTTCTCTGCAGGAAACTGTGAGGCAATGACCCCCGAGTTTGCTGCTCCAGAAAGCAGGACAACACTGAGCTCCTCTGAGGGTTAAAAAAAAAAAAAAACAGCAAAGTTTTCTGTTGAGAACTTGCAGCTCCTGGCTTCACGGAGCACTTTTAATTAAGCGACTGTGAGCGTGTGGGCGGGGCAGACCGTGGCAGATGAGCCGGTGAAATACATTAGCGCCAAACACGTCTTAGGTGTGAACTTCAGTGCCGGAACAGACAACTTACATCCCGGTGCCATGGAAACGGGCTCCGAGCGGGACCGGAATCGAGCAGGCAGAAAGGGAGATATGTATATTTCTTTTTTTCGCCCGGGTGTCTCTGGAGCGAGCAGCTCTCACACCAATAATTGTCACTAACGACTGACAGGCTGCTGAAATCTCAGCGCCAAGCCTCACTGGCTTGCCTGCTGCGACAGCGTCAAGAAGGTCGTCAGCAGGGGAACGTCAGACATGCCTCACGCCATCCCACCTGCCTCTCAGGGCCAAGGCGGGTGGACGAGGGGGGGGCTGGAGGGGCGGCTTTCTCTGCCAGCAGGTGACAAAACGCCCACGGAGCATGTGCAGGCGGGAGGCACACAATTCCTGTTCATTAGAGCAAAGTTTTAAGGCACAAGTGACATAGGGAAACCCCCCCCCCCCACCCCCCACGAGCAATGGGGGCCTTTTTAAGCCATGTTGAAACCCGACTCCACTGTCACCCTTGGTGTTTTTAACCCCATTTTGCATCCTGAACACTGTTGTGGCTTAGAGACACGCAGACGGCCAGACATCACCTTCACCTTCACACCTGGTGCAGGGCCCAGAAGGTGCTCAAGCAAGGGACAAGAACAGCTGGAAGCCATGTCAGAAGCATGGAGTTACTGACAGCGTTCAGCTTAAGTGCCCTGTCTCAGGGCTGCATAACAGGAGCTATGACGCACTAAATGCTCGTTGTTTCTGAACCATTACGGTTAGACCTGCTACCCAATGCTGTCACTTTTAGCAGTGTGGTATGTGTGGTATATGTGGTATATGCTGCTTTCCGTACTTTTATTTATTTAGCAGGTTTTTGTCTAAAGAAACATACAAGCGAGACAGATGACACATTACAAGCATAATGCATCATAAGTTAGATATAAGTGTAAAACACATTCGCGCATCTACAAGTAGCAAATGAAAGTATTTCGGGACGAGCGGCCAATGACAGAGAGGAAAAGAAGGTCAGAGGCAGGGTGAGGTTAACCTCACACTCTAACTGCTTTGTGAAATATTCTCATTCAGAGTAAGTCACCTCATCTGCCATGATGTCGACACCAATCGCCGCCCCTTCAACACAAGGTCGACATCCATCTGACCCGCGGCTTCATCCCTGCTGGATGGATCACGTGGAAATCCAAGTGAACAAATGAACATGGCTATTAACAGTATTGTACAAATGGATGCAGAGGGGAAACCTGCACAAATGCTGATATAAAAGGGGGAAGAGTAAAATGCGAGGCGGTGGGGAAACCTGCACAAATGCTGATATAAAAGGGGGAAGAGAAAATGCGAGGCGGTGGGGAAACCTGCTCAAATGCTGGTATAAAAGGGGGAAGAGTAAAATGCGGGGTGGTGGGGAAACCTGCACAAATGCTGGTATAAAAGGGGGAAGAGTAAAATGAGAGGCGGTGGGGAAACCTGCACAAATGCTGATATAAAAGGGGGAAGAGTAAATTGCGAGGCGGTGGGGAAACCTGCACAAATGCGGATATAAAAGGGGGAAGAGTAAAATGCGAGGTGGTGGGGAAACCTGCACAAATGCTGATATAAAAGGGGGAAGAGTAAAATGCGGGGTGGTGGGGAAACCTGCACAAATGCTGGTATAAAAGGGGGAAGAGTAAAATGCGAGGCGGTGGGGAAACCTGCACAAATGCTGATATAAAAGGGAGAAGAGTAAAATGCGAGGCGGTGGGGAAACCTGCTCAAATGCTGGTATAAAAAGGCAGAGTAAATGTATATGTTGGTTTCATATAATGTACTAGTGTGCACAACAAATACAACCTAATGTAAAGCAACAGGGTTACTCATCTTATACTGCTTGTACTGTTGAAACTGTAATTACACTTCTCAGTTTTTACACACACAGGCACACACACACACATATATATATATATATACACGAGGATGTTTGTATCGGGTATAAACTCTCAAAGTGCTGCTATTTTTGGTACGAAGTGCTTCGGTTACAGCTTTGCAGAAACTGCCACACCTCTTGATACAAGCCATAATGTCTCGAATTTCCAAAGAATGGTGTGATGAAGATAAAATATCAATGGCAGAAAACACCTTTTTAACGAGAGATCAGAGGAGATCGGCCAGACTCATTAACGCTAACAGGCAGGAGCACAAATGAGAAAGTTACAGCTCAATACAGCAGAGGAATGACACCTCTCAAGGAAAACGTCTTGAACCTCTGAGGTGGTTTTGGAGGGAAAAGTGAGTCCAGATCAGTATTATTTTGGTGCCCCTAACAAACTGGTCATGGGAAGTATATTTTAATAACACAATGACAGTACCGAAGGCACTTTCCAGGGAGGGGGACACCTGTCAGCCCCCATAATACTGCAAAGTAAGTAGGAGCATTTACACAGAGTGTGTGGAAGGGAGTGCAAAGTGCATTTCTGGGGTAAACATTAATATCATCTCTTTTTGAAAAAGGTGCCTCATTTTTATGTCAGTACATGGCTGGTTAAAAGGTCATTCCTACAACCAGATTATCTGTTGGCATATTATTTCTGTTAGCCAGTTATTAGGCATTAATTTAAGGTAGTAAAGACACTCACCACTGAACAGCCGCTAGTAGCAGTGCTTTCAAAATCCTTCTAAGACCCACAACATTATCTAAATCTGCCCTAAATATCTGCTACAGTATGCATTAGTACGTTAGTTATAACGTGTACGAGAACTTGAAGTTGCGGTAAATTATAAATAATCTGTTGTCATTGGAATTCGTCCATGAAACATAAAGAGGTAATAAAATATTACCTAGACAAATCAGTAGAAACAAACAAAACCGCGATCTATACAGAGCCCCCGGTGCAGTGACTCATGGACTTATTTGTCCTTCGGCTGTAACGCTTTTGTTGTCATTGATTTGTTGCTGGTTCCGCTGATTTTCTTTCCTGTGTTAAAAGCAGCTCTGATGATTTCGCGTATATTTCATGATCCAAACCAGGACCACAGGTGCGCTTGTGGGAAATTATTATTACTATTGTTGTTGCTATTATTATTATTGTTGTAATAATAATAATAATAATCATCATTTACAACAATTGGTCTTTATAAAAGTTGTATATAGTACAACCGTAACGATTTGAAACTTAACACAGCGAAAGGGAAAAGTCCAAAGAGGAGCTGACTTTCTGACTTTCCTAACCTGCTGCTATTTAATGACGGCTGAGCAATAACTTGCTGAGCAGCTCGCAAACACAGCAGGTTACACGTGTCTGTTAAGACAGGACTTTAGCGGGGAGGTGATATCTTGACGATTTCATCATTGCACAAGGTGTGGTCGCTATGCATCTCGAATAACATTACGGTTCATATTGATAAGATTAATATAGGTGTACTGCCCAGTTTGGTAACTAATATCGGCATAATTTAATGGAACAAAGATGATTCTAGTTAATCTAATAAAATGGGGAACAATGCCAGCTTATATTTAGTGAGTAATGTAATTAATGCTCCAGGACACCAGTGGCCGACCGTCTCCTAAATCATCGCTGAGAGCACATGAAGCAGACGCCGGGCGTGACTGCGCCACCTGCGCATGTGACTGCGGCTTAGGCCGGCTGCAGCTGCTCTCCGCGGACGAATCCAAGTCCACATCAAAAGCGCTACAGAGGTGTCAGAAACACCAACAGCATCTCACCGGCTGTCAGACGGCAATAGAGAGCTTCTGTTGGTCCGGCGAGGAGCGGCATTTGGTCTTGACAAGGATGATTACAAAAGCAGGAGTCAAGAGTCATTCACAAGAACAGACACGCAGCAGAAATAGGACCCAATTTCTAAGCAAAATTAATTTAACGGAGAAAGACATTGCTACTGTATCTGTCCATGCATCGTTATCGGTTTAACCCGGATGCTTAATTTCCCTTTCCAAGACGACGACAGAACTTCAAAAATGTTTGTTACTGTTGAAATAGTTTCATCAGTGATATTGTGATGTGAAAAAATAACAGTGCTCACTGCTGGATATTTTCTATCAAGACTGTGTAGATATTTTAAAAAACAGCTTCACACAAGGATGTTATTACCTGCTAAACTGCATATAATCAGGCTCAAATGTAACCAATTCCCCTGAGGTTAAAGGTGGAAGAACCGAGAAGGGACGAAATAACTCAATATACAGTGAGGTCGGCTGCAGATATCCAGATTAAATCCGTATTTTGAGAACAAACTGCCCTTCCTCTGCGGAAATGCGAGGCTGCCCTCTAGTGACTGTAGGAAGAATTTCACATAAAACCTGATTAATTTTATTTTCAGCTGCAGCGGGAGATCGTTTGCTAAAGGCCAACGCCTCTCCTCACACGTGTGATAGAGCAAGTATTATACAACTGTTAGCTTAAAGTTGTACTTTTTTTAAAAGAAAAAAAATAACATAACCCACTTTACTTTAGCTCATTCAAGGAGGACAGTGCCTTAACGTAGGGCTGGGCAATGTCTAACAAATAATATGCGATATTTTAAAGCACACACGCCCGCAACACCAGAAGGGCCGCTTACATTTATAGCCCAAAGAAAAACATGAAAAAATGACAGACAGCCGGTGTTAACACATGCCCTTCGGGGTGTGCTGATTATTGTTTTTTACTATCTGTGGAAAACAATCAATTGCCCAAGGGATCTTAACTATGAATTAAAAACATTGGTGCGCCACCTAAAGCAGGTGACAAACTTTTTACACCGCATACCACAGAAAATACTACGGTCTTTGCGTATTAGTTGCGAAGAACAGGGTTTTAAAAATAATAGGCCACTAACCACGTAAAAATATATTATCATCCAATGTCAAAAGCCTACTGTGAGGTATCGTTAGTTTTAAAATACATGTAATGTGCGTTTAGATTTAATTGAAATGTCACCGTTTATGGTTAATTGTTAAAATTGCGTATTTTATTGAACACCATTGGCTGCAGAAACTTCCTTGTGGATATAATGCATGCTTACGAGGTACCAGCCTGATAGTGAAAAACCCATAACCGCAATATGAAAGATGCGAATCTGGCACATTGTGAAGGCCATTTCAAGATAACATGCCCGACAAACATTCTGTAACAAATCTTAATTTTATTTATGATTAGTTTACAGAGCATACACAGACCTGGCGCATAGTGATGTTCGCAGGGCTGTCTGCAACTGGTTACGCAGATGAAGCGCTTTTCACATGCGGCTCCCAGATCGCTTGGTTTAGGCCACGGCTACTTTTTTGCATAGATAGTTGCTGCCCCTTACATGGCGAGGAGAATGACATCGATATCGTAAACATAGCCGTTAACATCGAATAGGAAAACTTCAGAAGGTATGACGATTAATACCCTGAGTATAACAGGGCAACTAGATTTAGGCGATCGGTTACAAGTGAAGAATCTGAAGCACTGGTTTGGAACTGCAGGCTCCTATGCTCCAATAGCGGTAGCGCTAAAAGCAAACACTTGCAGCCAGTGAACCACGCCCACTGGCAATCAGGTCCACAGAAACGTCAAATACGCTGATCGTCATTACCTTCAGACACTTAACAGTCGATTCCATCAACAGCACGATCCCAGAATTATCATTAATGCAACATTTCATAAGAGCAGGAGGCTTCACCGCAGCCGGAGTGCTCACTGCTGGATTGACGTCACTGACCACGATCAACCTCGCGTCAGTGTCACGCGCAGAGGGCCATGGTTTGCAACTAAAGAGGAGCGATGGAAAGGCTTATGTACAACGTGATTTTAATCAAGTTTAAAACAAAAACAAAACTCAGATGCAAAACATTTTTTGTTAAAGACAGATGGAGTCTTTTTATACAGTATCATCATTAATGTACGTACCAAGTAACCCACAAGGCATTGATTGTAAGAGTAAAGAAAAGAAAAGGAGACTGGTGTTTGCTCAGCTGAAGCTCAATAAATCGTTACGGAACATTTTCTTGAAATCCTGCCCCTAATATAATACACATAAACACCTAGAGAGCACTTCATTACCTTATTCAGTATAAAAATAATATATAGTAGCGAGATAGAGAATTGGAAACAAAAAAAGTCAGTCTTCCCTTTTCCAGGGGCGGTCTGGTCTGATCACTGTGTGCAGTATCTGTGTAGATCCACTGATCAATATTACGCACAGCAAAGATGGCGAACAAGCAGAGGCAGCCCACCTGCCCACCTGCGCTGGCCAGCAGATCTGCACAGCTACCGCGCAGCTCTGATGCCCTGAAATGCCAGTGCGTCCTTGGGTGCCTGCCGATCCCCGTCACTAGTGTTTAAACACGATGCATCTGGATGCAAAGCTATTAGTGAAAATAAGAAGTGTTAAGAGAAAAATAAAAGAAGCAACGGAGGGTAGGAAAGTTATGCTGGGAAAGGTTAGACTGTGGCAGGTTGCACGGTGATGTTTCTGCCAGAAGTGCGCCCCCTATTGCTGGGGATAGTACGGCTGTTGAGGCTGCGGCGGCTGCTGGGAGTACGGGTATGGCTGCTGGGCGGCTCCTGGGTATCCGGGCTGAGCTGGAGGCTGATACGCCATGTAGGGCATGTTGTACTGCCCGTAGCTGTATGGGTTGTAGGCCATGGGCATGGAAAAGTACCTGTGAGAGAAACGGCCACGGTCACCAAAGTCCACAGCTCAGCTTCCGCAGGCAAACGCGGCGGCCATGCCGAGGCGCTTACCCAGGATAGCCCTGGTAGGTGGGGTAGGGGGGGCCCTGGGCTTGTGGGGCCTGGGGGGCCATGCCCGGGGCAGCGGGTAGAACAGGAGCCGGAGCGGCCTGCGCTGGTGCCGCGGCCGCCGGGGGAGGGGCACTGGCTGGCGGAGAGGAGAAGTTCGGGGGAGGGGGCCTTGCGGGGGGTGAGGGCTTGTTGGGCTGCTGCTGAGGATGCTGTGGGGGGGGGGGGGGGGGGGCGGGGGGAGAGGAGAGGGGGAGCGGGGCCGCGGAGGGTGGGAGCGGGGGGCCGGCCCCGAGGAAGGGACGGGCCAAGAAAG
>JAODKE010000051.1:16459249-16475984 GCA_026779605.1 Mormyrus hasselquistii
GTGTATATTTATTTATTTATTATTTTATTATTATTTTTTTTTTTAAGAGGTCACAGGTAACACTGCCATTTACCCAGGGTGATGGGACCAGAAATGGAGAAAGCCAGCATGCACGGGGTCCAGTTACTGGGTATGAACTGGAAAGCGGCCCCCAGTGATAAAGCTGAACTTGTCCCACATATCCAGGTGGTGGGGGGCTGAAGGCGCTGAAGTAGCATAATGTAGCTACATGCATAGCAAAAGGTGTGTGTGTGTGTGTGTGTGTGTGTGTGTGTGTGTGTGTGTGCGCGTGGAGTCTAACTGGGCGGCTTCCTGCCCATGTCCCATTCCTTTCCTGTCCCGCCAGCAAAAGGCACTGTCCCCACTCCCTTTCACCTCCCTCTATAGGCCCTGGCCTGAGATGTCAGCAGATGGTTCCATGTTGCCGGAGCCTGTCTGGGCACGCTTGATGTACAGATTCAGCAACTTCAGCTACAGGAGAGGAGAGAGAACGAGAGAGAGAGAGAAAAAAATGTCCATCCGTTAAAACAGGCAGCACCCTGAACTCATCTACAGGCCTGGCAGGTAACTATATCAATAAAACATCCAACTGAAAAACATGGCAGCTCACAGTTACATTTACTGCTGAGGTCTGGCTCAGGTCAGGAGACACAGGGAGGAGGAGGAAGGTGTGGAAGACTTAAGGGAGCCCACCTTACTGCCGGACAGCTGGCTGAGGTGTGGCTTCAGGTCCTCTCCGATGACAGAGTACAGCGCCACCAGGCAGAAGACGCAGGCCTTTCGCACGCTGCTCTCAGAGTTGTCGTATCCCTGGCAGGAAAGGAGACTGTCACGTGTGCGCTCACCCCACACGCCGCCATCCAGCACTGCAGTCACACCGCAACACCAACCACAGGGAGCAGAGCGCTGTCCTGGGTCAGGCTCGGAAAAAAGAGCCTACCTGTATGAGTCCTGGGATGATCTCAGGAAGCATCTGCCTCAGACCGTCCTTGGACAGCCTGTCGATGACCTTGGTCTGCATCTTGATGGCAGCCAGGTTGATGGGATATTCAGCCGTCTGCACAATGGGGCACAGCACCTTGGTGCACTGCTCCGGGCTGATGGAGCTGGCCAACATGGCTGCCGTCTCTTCTGCCGCCCGCACCACCTGCGGAGGGGCAGGGGGACATTCAGGCAGGGCAGGGAATGTCGGCACAGACACAGAACACTATTGCCTTGAGTGGACAAACTCTCTGGCTTGTTTGCCACCTAGTTGTAGGCGAGTCAGGCATGAACTCACAGTGACTAACTCTGCTGTCAAGGGCACAGCTGACAATACATAGGGGACAGCAGCGTTCAGGGTTATCCCAGTAAGGGCTTGTTGGGGGGGGGAGGGGGGTGAAGTTGAATGGGAGTCTCCATCAGTTAATTCTCTGTATCCGTTTTGGTAACAAGGTACCACCCAAAAGGTGTGGAGTCTGTATACCACACATTTATAAACAAATGGATTACAACTAAGTGATCAATAATTGAGATCTTCAAATTCCACAAAACTGAAGAGTTACAAGGGAGCCCTGAAGGGGAGAGTGGAGTAGGCCAGACCTCCTTGTGTGGGTCCTTGTGGGACTCCAGGGCCTTCATGATGGTTAGCTCGGCATAGTTCTTAAAGCGGGTCGGCTGCCGGTGCAGAATCTCCTTCAGCACCCTCAGCGCTAGGGCCCGGATCACATGCTGTGGGGGACAGCAGACTCAGGTCACATGACAAGGCGGCGGCCTACCAGGCAGGTCATCGTCACACCACATGTTTGAGAAATACCATTGGGAGGCTTTTTGAGACACCCAATACAGTTATCCATTGTACTGTGGCCATGTAGGGAAGATAAAGCACTTTGTACGGAAATCACAGTGAAGCAAGAAAATATTGCTGCAGCCAGGTGCAAGAGTGTTGAGAGGAGGGGTTTATAACAAGGGTTCAGGTACCAGATAACAGGCTCCTTGGTTTGCTTGATAACATTACCCCTCCCAATCAACATTCGGCTCCTGGCTGCAGTAATACGCTTCCCAAGTGAAGAAAAAAATGATGCATCATAAAACATTTGCTGCATCTTCTGAGCCCACTAGATGGGGCTCTATTAAAAAAAAAACACAAAGCAAACCAAGAGCACCATCTAGTGGGGTCATAAAATACGGCAAGTGGTTCATGATTCATCATTCTAGCCATCATTAGCAAACCGAACGTAAAGCCAACCAACATTAATTTTAGTCCTTGGCAATGCCAAGGTGCAATTGTTCTGGGTCTTGATCGATTATTAGTTCCCATCGGTGGTCCTTGTAAAAGCGGCCCTGCATGGCAGCCCACCTCACGATCACCCAGAGTCTCCAACAGCAGTAACAGGATGGTCTTGAAGTGCTCGTCCCACACCAGCAGCTGGCCATCGCGCACCAACCGGAGCAGCTCGCACAGGGCAGCCTTGCGCTCCTCGACACGCTCGTTGTGATTGGACAGCTCCTTCAGCAGCTCCGAGACCAGTTCTGACTGGTCCAGACCACCATCTAATGGGACACGATAGATTGAAGCACTTGATCCTCAGGCTGTTGGTGCACTGAGTGTAAAAACCCTGTCAGTGTGAAAGACAACCAATGACGACGTGGCAATGTGACACTACACTCAAACACCAACACCGGCTCAGTCACACTCAACACTGGCAGGTGTACAGACACACAGGCATAGAGATCACCCCCCCCCACCCCCCCACATATACCTTCGGGGAAACGCTCGACGTCGTCGGTGAACACAGCCTCCTTGAGGGAGGCCTTGCTGAAGGGCGAGTCGCAGTAGTGGGCGGGGTTGTAGTCCCGCAGGCCACGGGGGCTGGAGTGCAGCAGCGGCGGCATGGTGTTCAGCAGTGACGTCTTGTTGTCCAGCGCCATGCGCCCGCCGTCTGTGGACTCGACGGCCATCCTGTACTCCGGCCCAGTGCTACCAACAACCCCCTGATGGAGACAGGGCTGTGGGTTAAGGCTGGTTCATACGGTGCACAAGCCCAACATTCGCATATCCACTCTGCGTATGCGGAAACATTCACAGCCACGTACTTCGCACATGCGCACATGTTGTATTTATATTTTTATGAATAAATTATTCTGATATTCCCCGCACACATACCACAGAAAAGAGATTTGTGTCGGTTTCTCTGTTTTACAAATTCAGAAAAGCAGCTCACAGGGTTGCCAGTCTTGGTCAGCTGGTTCACTAATCCACCAATAAACCACACTGCAGATTCCCATAAACACAAAACAACCATACATCATGGCCAGAAGCTGTAGTAAGGTACATATTCTCACATATTCTTTGGACACAGGATTAATGTTCAATGCCACATAAGAGCCTGGGGGGGAACGGGGCTCTGTGCCAGGACAACTGTAGCAGAGAGCAAAATAGTCCAGTCAGGTGTCAGGGGTAAAGGGCAGAGAGCTAGCGTTAGGGGTGAAAACAGCAGATCCATGTCAGTCCACTGGGGCTGCAGCCAGCAGAGGGGGAAGGGGGGGGGAGACAGGGGTCAAAAGCCAGTCAGCGCGGCAGGAACTCCCCACATTTCTTGGCTCTCTTAGGGGACAAATTGCCCTGTTAGGGGCCAAAGCTTTGCTTTGATCCCAGCGGGCAGCTGGTCCAGCGAGGTTCTACTGCCTCAGGGAAGAACATGAGGAGAGCGCAGCTTGTCCCCTAACAGCAGTGCCCTGCCTTGGCTGTGACAGGAAGCAGCCCGCAGCCCTAAGCAAGCCGACCCAGAGAAATGATCAGAGGCTGCCTCATTCATACCGTACAGCCGGAGCAGGGCTAAAAATACTGAGAGCAACAGGAACGCAGTGAAGTTCTGCAATTTCAAATAAATTTGTTTACAGTACAGGTGTGCAGGCTGTCCAGGTACTGGCAGGACATGCACCACCCAAGCAGGGTATATGCCAGGATAGGAGGCGGGGCCACAGCTAATGCTTTGTTCCATTTGTACCTGGAAGTCGGAATTTTCCAGTTCCTAGTCAGAAACTTCAGCAGGAATGGCCTCTGAATAGCCTCGGACAGTCAGCGGAACCGTTACACCACCAATCTCAGAATTCAAGATGGCTGCTCCCTTTAGCAGAATTTAAAGCTGTAGTTATATACCGTTTATTAGCACTTACGATTTATTTGTGGCTCAATTTTTGTCGCACACACACGTCCAATTGCTATCAGACACTGCTATGTTGCTAAGATGTTTCTATGCCCAATACGCCACGTAAAGCATCATTATCAACTGATCTTGCTAACAATGGCTAACGGGGAACCTGGCTAGAATCGGCATCATTAAATGCCTTTTCGGCTTTGTATTGCAGCGCAGTGTGACCACATTCCCAGCTATGACTTCCGACCTCTGAGGTAAACGGAACGCAGATTGGCAGAGCTGGTACCAGTAAGGGATGTCGAGCAGAAAGGGGGACACAGACACTCATTTGTGGGGACTGCATACCCACCCCGGTGCCGACAGTGCAGCAGATACAGTGACATGAGCAGAAGCTGGAGTGGCACCACATAGGGGGCGATAGCGGTCGGTCTGCAGACACTCACCCCATCGCCATCCCGCCGTGGCGTGTCGCTCATGTCCTCCTGACTTCGCACGCTGAAGTTCTGGATGGCCTCGGTGACGCCACGCAGCGAGCTGTAGATGTCCTCAGAGTTCATGTTCTCCGTGTCGTAGTCGAAGGCGCTGTCATGGTAGTGAGAGCGATTCATTACGCTAAAGATCATGAGCCAGCTGAATCTGGATGTGCGAAACAGCCGCAAATGACTAATGGCAGGTTTTACACTCTGACACTTTGGGCCCAATTAGCACAGGGAATGGCTCACCTGGGAGACGGGGCATTCTGTGAGGTGTTGGTGGGCGAGGTCAGCGGGCTGCCCCAGCTGGCGGGGGATCGAGAAGTGTGCCGGGTGAGGGGGCTTCCCACGGAGGTCTGAGAGGGCCAGAAAAAGCACCATCAGCCCCACATTGCAGCAGGCAAACCTGAGAATGGGGTGTGCGGGTCAGGACACACCCACCTGGGGCGTGCCGCTGCTGTTACGGAGGTGACTCTGTAGCAGCTTGGTGGCTCCATCCTGAAACGTTTTTGGTAGAGCACCTAGCAGCATGGTGAATTCAGGGGTGTTCAGCTGGAACAAGGAGATCAGCACCGACTGGGCAGCCTGCAGCCGACGGGGAGGAGAGGGGCGTCGTAAGCAAGCCGACAGAATGGACTCCATCGTGCTGCCTTTGGAAAGGAGCTGCATTCTTGGTAATTCGAGCAGAAACTCAAAAAACAAAACTCAATTGAAGGGGGAATATGACAAAATGTTGTTTTAGAGGGAATTTAGCGCTATGTATCCAGCAAGGTGGTTGTCCTGGGAGTTGTCTAGTTCTGGAGATATGGGCCGTAGACATGTTGGGCTTCTCTTGAATATAATGGGAGTGAATGGCCTTCTTTCTGTGATGGTTCAAGTGCCAAAAAAATACATTTGAAATATTCAAGAGCAAAGTCTCTTACCAGAAATCATGACCCGGTTACTCGAGAAATTCCACAGGCTTTGTAGAAAGCAGGTCACTGTATGAACTATTGTCTTTGACTGAACTCCACACTCCAATAGTATCACTGTGCAGAACCCAGGTTACTGGTGTATGGAGATCAGTATCAAGCCCCTCTCAAACGTCTTTTTTATGTTTTGGGGTGACCTGCCCTTTTACAAGTAAAAACACAAAGGATGTGGAAAGCAGCTGCACACCTTCCTGACGTCAGAGCTCTTGGGCTCAGTGGTCCAGGTTATGATGCGCGAGACGGCCAGCCGGGTCTCACTGGAATTGACAAAGTCAGCGGGGTCCATCTGCATGGCCAAGGTCTCGATGTACTTTAAGATGGCCACCTTGACCTAGAAAGTGAACCGTGTTAGTGAGGCGAGAGTGGAAGGGCACGAGAGAACGGCAAAAACCTGGGAAGCTCAGGCCCCCTATAGATCAAGCACCACGGGGAGATGAGACAATCCCAAGGCGGATTTTGCCACAACCCTCCCCCTCCGGCCATGACACACAAGGACAGGTCTGTAAGGCTGTTTCTTCACATGACAAAATCTCTCACTTCACCTATGCTTCATTTCCCAAATCGCTGGGAGGAAGACACAGGATTGGGCTGGGAACCACCAAAGGAGAACAAGCAACCAATCAGGCAGAAGTCCACACAGGAGGAGCCTGCCCATTGGCCACTTACCACAGCTAACAAAGAGGAGAAAGACAAGATGACCCTTCAGTCGGAATGTGACCAGTTCCACATAGGGAGGTTTGCGAGGGCCTTGGGCTTTTCCCTCTGTTTGGTGACACCAGCAGCAGCCCAAAGAGGGAGCGCAGTATAAAATTGCTTCCCCTACAGCACCACTGACCTGTGATGCCTGGTCCCACACTTGGATTTGCTCCTGCAGTGTGCAGGCATGGCGCCTGGGCCTTCTGTGGCAGCGGGGAAGCAATTTTATAGCGGCTCCCAGCCCGCAACAAGACCTCCGTGCCGGCTTGGGGAAGAGAGGAGAGGGAGCCTATTACCGGCAGGGACAGACGGGACCATCAGACACACAATGGGGCGCGGGGGGGAAAGCAGGAGAGGAAGGACACAGCGACAGCTGAGGGACGCAGCAGCCAAAGCAGGAAGTCGGTGAGCAGGACAAACACACGGGCTCGCTTTGGCAGGGGCAGCTGGGCGTGCCAGCAGGAAGTGGGCAAAGGGAGCGGGTGAGAGGAAGATAGGTACAGGGAGTAAGACTGGCACAGAGAAAGGGCACAGAGAACGGGCGGGCGGGAAGACCGGCACAGGGAGCGGGCGGGAAGACCGGCACAGGGAGCGGGCGGGAAGACCGGCACAGGGAGCGGGCACATGGAGTGGTGGGGGAGCACCATGAATAAAGGGGTGTGAGGACATGGCATTCAGCATCCTCAGAAGGCGCCACAGACGGTGAGCACCACCACGACGATGCCGATTCCTCCGGCAACAGCACCACATTCCCAGCAAACAGGTAACAGGAAGCCATATTTTCATAAAGTAAAAAAGAATGTAAAAGGTTTCTCCACAGTTCAATGACCCAAACTCCATGATTGTCTGGTCATGTTCCTTACTTGACCCCAACCTGAGCCGAGTGACCTTTGCAACCTTGTTAGCTAGAGGAATTCTCTGGCTTAGACAGCTAGAAGTCAGATGGACCTCATCAGAAGATGGAAGCAAACCAGGAGGCTCCCCTTCAAAAGGCACCTGATATGGAATCTCCTTCTTGAGCACGCGACGTTAATCCAGTCCCCCTCTTCCTGTGTCTGAATGGTTATAAATGTCTGTACTGAGCTACATCAAATTCCATGTGTAAGCTGTGACTGAGGCATTTAATTAGACCACTTAAGACCATTTAAAGAGAAAAACAGATCAGGGTATAATCCCCTCTATCACCACACGTGTGTGTGTGTGTGTGTGTGTGTGTGTGTGTGTGTTAGATCTAGCCCATTTCTTGGACTGCTGGGAAATGAAAAATTCTCAAGGATCAGCCTTTTATTTGTGTTAACTTTACAGTAGCACTATGCGTATCTCGCTAATGATTTGTCTTGTTTGCACATTCTTGTTTTCAGCTGGTGTTGATGGTGATGAGCACATGGCTTTATACAGAGTCACTCTGAGGCTTTACACACAATCCTGGGGCACAAGGTCATGAACAGCACTGTTACAGCACAAATGCATACAAACCCTAAGACAGGCCAAATTACGAACCAGCAGCCCCAGTGTCACGCAGACAAGAAAACCCAAACCCCATTTACCACCTTCTACGCCCCCCAGTGGCCTCAAAGAAATGACACCATCCAGGACAGCAATCACTAGTCCAAGCGGTTCTTTGTGGGTACCTTCAGGTTGGGTGTCTGGGTCTGGTCCACCGTAAACCTCATCAGGATGGTGAACTGCAGGTCATTAGGGAAGGACTCTCTGTGAAAGAAGACAAGCAGAGGGACTAAACGATAAGGCACCAGATCGTGGCCATCAGAGCCAGGCAGAGCTCGAGCCCCTTCCTCGTGAAGTAAAGGTGAAGCACCACAAGCTGCCTATGCCACATGGGGGATATTCAGGAGCTGCGCGCACTATTACAGGCCAGACGTCGAGCAGCAGCATCAGCTACTCACGATACTCTGGGGGAGGGAGGGGGGGCCCACCTGGTGATGTCCAGCGCCCTCTGGACCTTGGCCTGGACAGAGCCCAGAAGGTCGGCACCCATCTTCTTCAGTAACTGGGTGAGCAACACAAAGAGCCAATCCTGGAGGTCCTCCTTGTGGACCAGGATGAAGTCCACCAGTGTCTCCAGGAACATGCTGAACACCTGGCAGCAGGTGGGGTGGGATCAGCACAGCATTAGCCGCCCAGCAGTGCGACCCCCCCAGACACCCTCCACTCTCATGCTGATAAGTTCACTGACATCATAAAAACGGCAGCAGATCTGATGCCCAGAGCTAATATAAGTGTCAAGCCCATGACGCACAAAGGGATTCAGCCTCTACTGGTGAGGAAGCAAGGGGATTAGAACTCTGGAAGCAGGGAAGCCCATCTCCACCAGGCCGGCATCCGGGATCACCACACAGCCAAAGCAGGCACTCATCAGGCCTCCGATTAAGCCAAGCAAGCACGCATCCGCAATTGGATTTTCTGAGAATCGGCATAATGCACACTTAAGGTGCACTTTCCTAATGCACCGCAGCGGCTGCAAGTCAGATACACAGACGCACGTAGATCATATATTCCTCACAAAACACACACACAGGTAGTTAAAATGGGTTAATTTCACTCCCATGCAAGAGTAAAGTCCATCACAGTGACGAAACCCACTTACTCTCTAGAAAGTTCCATGAGACGTGGACATGAGGGCAAATATACAAGAAAAAGGAGAAACAAACACCAATTAACTTCCAGCTTTAAAGGTGGGATAACTGGTCAGAAATGCAGATACCACTGAAACTGTCCATGTTTAACCAAACCAGTGTGTCACTGGGAAAATTCCCTCTCACGCGGCGCAGGAGCATTCAGGGACAAAGGGCCAGCTCGGTCTGACAGAGCGCCCACTTACTAGTCCATTTAGCTGCGAACAGTCTTACAGCCTCTGATAAATGGAAAGTGACCCGTTATCCACTAGGGGGTGTGGGCCCTGCACCCATGATGAGGGGGCCTGCTCAGGGACCGCCCCCCTACAGGAGGCCCAGGCGGGTGGAGGCAGCCCTGAAAAACCGAGCGCTCGGATCAGGCCGTGCGGAGCTGAAGATGGCAGGGGGTACTGCACTCTCTCCACGTCAATGATCCCTGCAAATATCTGCAAAAAATCCTTTAACTTTCCCCCCACGCAGGGGAAATTCAGACAGACTAACGCACGGGGCGAACACAGAGAAATGAAAGAAGAACCTTCAGCTAGGATCTGTCAGAGCCTCATGTAGAGAAAGTGAGGTGCAAGTGGGGCCAGATGAGTGTGTGACATGTTCGACAGCTAGGAAGAGCGCTGTGGAGGGGTCACTTCAGGGCAGGGGCTCCGTGGCAGGAAGGGAGGGGCAGCTCAGTACTGAGTGACCCGACGTCCGCACATACCACCCTACAAGCCCAAAAGCGGAGCAGAGCAGAGAAGAGGGGAAGGCGACAGGAGAACAGGAGGTACCTTAAAAGAGGCTGAGCTTATACCGGATTCTGCCGGACCAAAGCCCCTGCTCCCCGCTTCTAGCTGAAAGTCAAATTGTTCACCGTTCATCGTTTGCTGACGACAGCCATTCAGAGGTCAGGTGGGGGGGGAGGGGGAGGGGGTAAACAAAAACAACAGGGCAGTAGAGGAAGAACTGGGGAGAAAGACGATAATCGGCCAGCGTGTCGAGGCGTAAACAACTGGCACTCGGTCAGAGGGTTAGTTGGTAGTCTCTGCTAAGGCGCCTTAGGTCAGTGTGTTACGGAGGTCACCGAGATCACGCTGGATGCTGTGTGCGGCGGGGGAGGGGGGTGCAGCTCGCTACAATCCCGTGTCACTTCAATAGTGCTCCCGCAGGCCCATGCCAAGCATGCCCATCCACCCACTTACAGTATGCCCCGGGGCCCGAACACCCCCGTCCTCCACTGTCGGCAGAATCCGGTATACAATCAACCGGCGAGGAAGGCGCGCATGCCAGGGCATACCTTGCTGTGCGGGTCGGCGAACATCCTGGTGAAGATCTCACAGAGCCTCTTCAGCTCCACGCGGCTGTGGGGCAACGGGACAGGCATTAATCGGGGAGGGGAGGAGAGACCCCTGCCCAGGGCCCGGAAACTGGACAGACTTTAGCCAGGAAGGGCAGAGGAGACCGGGGCCCAACAACAGGATGGGCAATGGGACGGGCGTCAGCCAGAAAGAGGAGACCGGGGCCCAACAACAGGATGGGCAATGGGACGGGCGTCAGCCAGAAAGAGGAGACCGGGGAGGGGTGTGTTCTAAGAGGAGGCGCAGGACAGGAGGAAGCAGCGTACCTGAGGGTCCTCTGGCTCTTGAGCAGGCTTTGGAGGCCCAGCAGGCCCTCCTTGCGCTCGGACCAGTTGGCGCTGGCACAGCGGTTGAGCACCTCGGCCACATCCTCCGTCTGTCGCATGTAGGTGGGCAAGCTGCCGTTACGCGAGCTGTAGGAGCGCTCCGAGCAGGCGCTGGAGGCGTCGCTGTTAGCGTCGTCGTCTGAATACATGCCGTACGTATCGTAACGCCGCCGCCCAGCCTTGCGCTGTGGGGGTGAGACAGGCAGGGGTAACAAATCAGGCTACCCTTCAGTAAGGGTATCAGAAGGTTGCAGACATTCATGCTGAAACACAATGCTAACAGCAGAGGGAGCCAGAGAACCCTGAAGGAGACCCACTAACATATATACACCTATTTATAAAAACAATGACAGTAAGTTACCAGCTTGAGAAGCAACCATCTCTTTCATAGGCGGCAGAGAAGTTTAAGAAGAAAGAGAGAGGGGGAAAATAAAAAAATATCAATCTACCTTGGTCCTTATGTCTCCTAGAAGCTGTCAGCGTTAGCGGGAGGAAGAGAGCAGTTAGACAGCGGTTAAGTGGGAAGAGGTAGTGAAGGAGGCCAGGCACACAGACGGCGGCATACAAACAGACCAACCCCACCCCTAAAAGCAAAAGCGACCCCTTGTGAGGAGGAATTGTATTAAACATGCGGTACAGCAGTACAGGCAGAGAAACGAGGGAGTGTTAATTAGAGCAGGTGTGGTGGGAGCTGTAAGGGCGGCAATGCGGGCCGGTACCAGGGCGTCAGCCAGAGCCTCCTCCACGTCTGAGCCGGTGTTCAGAACCCGCATGGCGCTGACCGACGAGGACAGGCGGCCCGCCTGACTAATCCCGTAGCCAGTGCCTGAGAAGAAAAACAGAGGCCTTAACCTGGAACCAGAGTACCTTCCGCAGGTAAGTGAGGGTCAGAGCCCTGTGCTGACACAGAAGGGTCTGCACAGCCTATTGGGCCGGCTCTGCCTGACATGTAGACAGACCCAATCACCTTCCAGCCCACTCAGACCCCCGGGCGACTTGAAGACATAAAATCCCACATTTGTGCAGTGAAACAAAGAATGATGGGTGACTCAAGACGGCAAAACAATGAAATTAAAGACCCATAATAATGGATGGTAGAAACCCCAGACTTGTTCACCCACAGTGGGATTCAAAGAAACCCATTTATACCGTGTTACAGGACTACAAGGGGGGGTCATGAAGACTCACAGCCCTGGTTTATTTCCCCCGGGCAACGAAGAGATCAACACTCATGGATGCAAAAGGGGCTCAGAACAAAACCATGTTAAAATGCGATGTGAGGCTCAAAAAAAATCCATGAAGCTGAATGGAAAAGCAAATGGGAGCGGAAAACATGGCGCTGAAAATTGAAGCTAATGACATGGAGGTTCTACTCAGCCTTCACCTGCTGCCCCAAAAACGTCGGGCGCGTGGAGAGCGCCAGTGGACCGGGAATGATGTCGCGAGGCTGCAACGGAGAATCACAGAGCCCGCACTGGTTAGTGTCTATGCGTGCAGGCAGACTGGGTGTGGGATGCTGCACCACGGAAGGAACATGGAGGCCAAACCAGAAGCATGTGACCAAGACAAAGCAACCCCTAAAGGCCCGACGGGCACCAACGCCGCTAAAGGCCCGACGGGCACCAACGCCGCTAAAGGCCCGACGGGCACCAACGCCGCTAAAGGCCCGACGGGCACCAACGCCGCTAAAGGCCCGACGCCGCTAAAGGCCCGACAGGCACCAACACGACCTGCTGCGCACCAATGTGACCCACTGCTATAACACCCAACGCTAATGTGACCCATCACTAACAAATGTGCGCAGCGGCCCGTTACTGAATGCTCACAGCAACTACCTGCTAGACGCAACACTCCGCAAAACCCCCCCAAAGGCACCAACACGACCCACCACTAATGCTCGATGCTGCGCAAACATCACCCATTGCTAACGTAATATGTCCCTAATCTTACAGGACCTCAATGGGGGACAGAGAAATATACATTTTCTGACATCACATGTGGCTCCATCTCTGTTCTCCAAGGTCTACAACAGTGACTCTTAGACGTTCAGATTAACTTAAGGAGCTAAGATTCAGTTTAGGTGCATCGATCCTTTGAGACGACAGACTGGCTATCTGTACATGTCCGAGAGCCTAATCAGGGTCACAACATGAACACTGTTAGTTACCAGCAGGATCCGAACCGGCACCTGTACAAAATGACGGGCCACGAACTGCAGAGGAGTGCACTACATTTCTCTTCATAAACACAAGAATACTTTTTAAAAAGGGAAAGAACAGAGCATAGTGCTGGAAGACAAGGGAGGGGAAAGTTGAAATCAATCACAGAAATTCACAGGGATGAAAAGGCTTCCCAGAGGCAACGGCAGGTGGGAGGAAAACTCACAACGGTCCCAAATCCGGATTCGTACTGTGATTGGGCGCGTTTGGGGGCGGGCTCATGCAGGGTGGGTGGGGCAGGCTGGTACTCACCGAGGGGCTGGAAAGAGCGCACAGGACTGGTGTCCCGGCTGCTCTCGCGGCTGGCCTCCCGGCTGCAGCCCTGACTCATACTAGGCCGAGGGATTCGGCTGCCTCGCGCTAGCGGCCGCGACGAGCCGTGGGGAAGCAGAGAGCAGCAGTGAGGAAGACAACAGAGAGAGGAGGAGAGTGGTCAGAACAGACGCAAGGGGCACTCACTGCACAGCAAGACAAGGACAAAGGACCTCAAGGCAGCAGCACTGCCTCCAGCTCCTTTGTGTGTGTGTGTGAGAGAGAGAGAGAGAGAGAGAGAGAGAGAGAAAAAGAGAGAGAGAGAGAGAGAGAGAGAGAGAGAGACCACTGGAACAGGAACAGCAACTTTATATGAATACGTAGGTCAGCTGGGATGTGGGGAAGCGCGCACGCACCCACACAGAGGAAATGAAGGATGGCTTCTGTTCCCGCAGATAATCCTTACCCTGCATGTCACATTCCCTGTACCAAAGCACATTTAATAAATAAAGGAGAAACTACTGCAGACTAACATCACGAAATGGAAGAAAACAAGGAACGATTAGTGCAGGCTGTTCCAATTATCCAATCTATTTAATAAGCTAGAGGCGGCATGGGCAGACGCCGGCACGCTCCGGGTGCCCCGTGGCAGGGAATGCCGGCTTCACCTGGCAGCGCGCATCCTGGAAGGACGAATGAAACGAGGCCCGGCGTGACACTGCCTCCGACGAGCAGCATGTTCTCCTTCACAGGCCGCAGACACACAACACAGCTTCAGCCAAACCCTGAGCTGTTACTGTGCAACAGCGGGGCGACGTTTTCTCACACCGTCATTTAGGGAAAAATCGGGCCTTACGAGCACTGATTATGCGCAGAGTAGGAGGCAATATCACCCCGTGTGAACATGCACCGCTGTGGGTGACTTGAGGATGAGAGCAGAGGATAAGAGGCGGGTTTCACTGGCCGCTCGTGCCGAAAATCAGCGCAGCTAACGCAGAGCAAGTAGACAGCGAAGATCACAAGAGCCATCTTCAGCATTTAGCTCAGAAAGTGCACTTCCTACCACAAACCTCCCCACTGGTCTTAGAGACATTAGGCAGCAGGGTGGCAGGCGCGCTGAAGGGGATGTAGGAGTGACGCGCAGCATTGTGGGAGAGACTGAGTCGCGAGCTGCTCTTACCTCCAAGGCTCCCGTTGTAGTGCTGGCTGAGACTGGAGGGGGCTTTGTATCGAGAGAGTAAAGTAAAGGCAGATTAGAAAAAACACAGAACCTGTAGCAGCACTCAAGCCTGAGCAAACACGTCAACACACTGATGATGAAAAGTCATTCAGACCTGCGAAGCAGCAGCAGCAAAAAAAAAAAAAAAAAAAAGCTTCATAAGGAATGATTCTACTGAATGAGTGACACCAGCGGCTGTGCCTGAATGTAGTTAAACCCCACACCGTCCAAAGAAAACAGCCGATACCTGGGGTATGGAGCCCGCAGAGAGATATGACAGACAGGAATAAGGCATGACTGCAAAATGAAAATGCTGCAGGAGAGACTCGAATGATTCGGGAGGATCAGAGGTCAGAGAGAGCAGAGAGGAAGCGCTTCCTCAGCACGTCACCAGCGGATTGGGACCGAGGGCGACGACAGCTGGACTCTGAGCCGTGGTCAGAAATACTTCGGGACAAAGCTATAGCACGACCATAATCATTTATACTCAGCCGGGTGCCACAACTCGTGTTGCCCTGCAAACATATAGTAGGATATTAAATGCTGCACCATGGAGCGAGTATTTAGAAACACAGGCTTCAATATCTTAGTATCTTCGCAGCAGTTATATAAAATCCTTTCAAAATCCTTCTGTTAAACTTATTCATCACAGAGGACATAAACTAAACTTGGAACAGGAGGCATTGTGACTGACTCACTCTCTGAGAGCTCTGCCCCTCACAAGGGGCTAAATAAAACCCCCTCCACCAGGGGGCGTACTCATCATGGTTGAGAAGCAGTTTACAGTTACAAAGCAGGAAATGAAACGTTGAGACTCCTGGCACTGAGGGGTGGGACTGTGCTTCTTGAAGAGTGGCACCCAACCAGAGGGCATCAGAGGGTGAAGCGAATGGGGGAGGAGCATCAGCCAAGAAACAACAGGGTGACCAATGAGATGGGAGCTGAGGAGGGGGGTGGGGCTGCATGCTCCTTACCGACAGAGAGGCGGGTGGGGCTGGAGTCCCTGCTGCAGCCCTGACTGCGGGGAATGCGGCTGCGGCGCTGCGACGAGCCCGGGCCGGCCTGGACGCGCTGGGCCCCCACAGAGCCGACCGTGCTGAGGGCCGTGCTGGCCAGTACCCGCCCTGGGGAGCCCGACCGGCTGCCCGCTGCAGGAGGACAGGGGAGAGGGGCAGCCGCATAAGAGACCTATCTGACCGGAGATAAGGGGGCACATCGCCCCCCAGAGGAGAGAAAGCCGAGCGGAAGCTATGCAGAGCCAGGCGCCTCTGGGGCAGCCATAGTGCAGGGGCCCGCGGGCAACCTGGGTCTCAGCTATACACCCACATATCTCCAAGACGACGACAGGGGAAGCCCTATTCCTACAGACAGTCACTACAGCACAAAACCCTGAAAGAACACTGAAAACATACATTTAAAAATAACTAACATCAGAGCTAGCGATGCACCGAAACAAATTTTTTTTATCGAAACAAAATTTTATTCGGCTGAATACCAAAACCAAAATAAACTTTGTGTAATTACTTGATCATTTATGTACCGACTTGTTCGAATGAATGTATCTGGATAATTTTGCTTTTGAGCTTATCAAGTAAAAGAAATGATAAATGCAGGTGGTTTCATTTGAACACTGCAAACAGACTTTTTAAATGTCAAAAATAAAAACCAATGAACGTCAGCCTCCTTCAGCCACCAAGAAATGCATAAAATGGGGTGTGCAGGCGTTTTGTTACCGCCAACGCCCCATTAGTGTTAAAACGGCGAATCCGACACCCGAAACCAAAAAGGTTCAATGTTCCCAATAGAGTGGAGGCTCCGTCATGAAATCGTAAGGCTGAAAACTCCCCCCGCTCATACAAAGTCCACATTACACTGGTGCCTTCTGTTTCCCAACTGGAACTGTGTCATTTTTCTCATCGGCAGACGAGGAATACAAAGCAAAAGTAAATATGTAACGTAAAAGAACGTTATGGGTTTTACAGCTTTTTTGGATCGACAGCAACTCCAGCTGTGAAGATTACTGACCTTCGCCGTTTTCTTGATGGAGGAACGTCATGCTACGGCGACGGCCCGTGGGCAAAAGCGAACGAATCACGCCGCAGACGGCGGTTAAAGGAGGCTGGTAAGCTGGTGGCTCTAGAAAATTCTGTTTTTTGCTTTTTCAGCCGAATACTTTTGGTCGCCGAAATATCGGTGCAGCGCTAATCAGAACAGTGAGGCTCATTCCAAAGTGGCTCTTAATTCTTTCAAGGTTCTTTCCTTTTTGGCTCTAAAGGAATCATGAAAACGAGAGAAGATACTGCAGGACGCAAACCTACAGGACGCCTCCGGAGTAATGAGGCTGGGCGGTGAGACCTCACTGCCCGCACTGCACTGAGCCAGGAGCCTCGGTCAGGGCCCAGCAAGTGACACCCCCCCCCCCCCCCCCCCCCCCCCCCCCCCCCACCACACCGCGCCC
>JAODKE010000051.1:16480605-16506064 GCA_026779605.1 Mormyrus hasselquistii
CAGAAAAACAAAAGAGAGGACAAGTTTGAGAGAGAGAGTCAGTCACATGCTGCAGTTAGCAGATGGAGGTTCCAGATGCTGTACCAGTAAAAGCTGCCGTTTCTTTAAGAGACCCCTGACCCTGCAAAGGCTGGGGACGATCAGGACCCCACAAGCACCCCAAGTGCCACGCTGACTTACCCAGAGAAGCGTAGGAGCCCGGGGGCAGTCCGGAGGCACCCAGCCGGCCGGTGCCCCCTGTATGGGCACTGAGGCGGGCCTTGGCTCCGGCGGCGGCGTTGACATCCACATCGCTGCGAGAGCGCTGCAGGGACACGGGCGATCCTACTGCCTTAGTGCCGGTCGGGACTACAGGGGCGCAAGACGGGCCGGGACAATTAGACGGGACAGGGTGCTTTTCGACACACGCATACACCGGCCCACACACTGAGAGGGGCCAAGGCAGCGACTCAGTGTGACCCACAGGGCCGCGGTACCGCACTCGACACAGCTCAGCGTGACCCGGGCCGATCCGAAGAGTCCCGGTACCATGCCGGCCACGAGGACAAGCGCAGATCGCAGGAGGCGACGGCGGAACCTCACCTCTTCCAGGAGCCGCAGACCACACGGATGGCGACGGCCGGCTGGCGAAAGAGACAAGAGCCAAATGAAAGTAGCCGCGGTCGGCACAGGTATGCATGGGCCTGCATGCAGTCTACGTGCCACAGACGCGTCCCTCACACACACACCGGAGTGTAACCACGCAGCGGGCTGCAGGGCCCCAGCGGAAGGCCGAGAGCAGAGCGCCTGACTCTTACTTGAGACTCTCCTGCGAGCTGGAGGAGGAGCGGTCCGACTGGGGCAGCGAGGTGGCACTCCCGGCCCCCCGCAAGCACGGCTGCAGGTTGCGCTGGTAGGACGCCTCCAGCGAGTTGTACAGAGAGTCTGCCTCCGAGGGGAAGTGCTGCCGCAGACCCCAGTATGCCCTGAAGGGGCAGCAGAGAATCTCAGTCGGGTAACAGGAAGAGGATAAGGTAGACGGGATGGAGGCGGTGGGGGTTTGAGCATACTTCCTGGCCTCGACACGAGCCTCGGCGTCCGCGTCCCGGATTCCCTTCTTGATGCTGTCTACCAGCACGGCGGTGTGTCTGAAGGAGACAGACGGAGACGGACAGTCTGTACAGCCTCAGAATCTGACAGTTTACAGTCAGCTGTGTCAACAGATTCCGGTATACAACTGCACCGCCATTATTGGGTACCATTACAAGGACCCGCTCACCTCTCCAGGGAATGAGTCTGCCACTCCTGCAGGAGAAGGTCCAGGAAGTCATAGCAACGCCTGTAGGAAACACAGTAACATCATCAAGAGGGACCATGGACTGGAAGCAGGTCCCTAAATGCCTTAAGATCATATTACAGTGACACATGCAGACGTTCCTCTCAAACAGGACACTAGAAGGAGGAGCTCACCGCCTGACGGACACCGACTTGGAAGTGCAGTTGCTGGTGATGAGGGGGATAAGCCTGGGGACGTGGGTGTGCTGTGGGAGGGGAGCAGCGGCAGTCAGGGGGCGTCGGGGAGCAGGTGGGCAGGTCAGTGCCGCAGTGCAGCACGCACCCCGGACAATCACACAGCACAGAGCGGCGTCCAACACAACAGTAACAGGGCCCCTGATTGTCGGCCACGCCACTGGCCTGCCGAGTGTCCGGCATGTGGGAAGATCTACACGTAGAAGATGAAGCACGGCGAGCATGGCGGAGAGCAGCGGCGAGCGACTCACCCGGATGATGAAGCGGATAGCAGCCACACCCGAGGTGGCCATCACCTTGGCACAGTTGGGGATCAGATTGAACAGGATGGGTAAGATGGCTTCTGCACCATGATCGAATCTGTTAGCCAGCACTGTGGACAGGTGGCTGTGGGGGGGGGGGAGGGGGCATCAGGAGGCAGGAGTGAGAAGTGAGGGGACACAAGGCCAGTATTCCAATGACCAAAGGCAGGTGAAGCCCAGAAACAGGCTAGGTGCTCTTTCCCGTCTATCGTTTAACCCAAATACCGGCTTAAGGAGCACCGCTGTGACCCCTGACCCGGAAGCACTCACGCCACAGTGATGCAGGCCTCGCGCACCACCTGGGAGCGCAGGTCCTTGGCCGACAGCTTGAAGGCGCCGTCTAACAGGCGCAGGTGCTGGTAGAAGCAGTCGTAGTCGGTAGCTCCAGCCACCAGCAGCGAGCGCACCTTCTTCAGCTGGGAGCCACAAAGGAGATGCGTGAGAACCTCACACTCATGAGTACAGAGCGCTGGAATTCGGCAACAAATTAAAGGCATGGTGCAGAAAAGGACGCCCCAGACTACCAGATAATTCCATGCTATGTTCATTCTGTAATGCTAGAGAGAAAAAAAACCGGGAGAACAAGTGATTGTAATATTAGCGGTGGTCAGAAGTACCCAGCGCGCACACAGACACGGGAGCCTGACACGAGGGCACCACGCTGCTTCAAGGGGTCACTCGGCAGTCCTTAATCTCCAGGGCTAGGGGCTTGGATCAGCCAATGAGAATGCGACCCATGAGAAAGACAAGCATTCCCCAAATCAGAGGCTTCGCATGAGCCTCACCGCATTCGTGCGATGATCCCAGTCGTGCTTGTCATCAGACAAAATCTCACGTATCTTGTTCAGGTTGTCCTCAAGGTCACGGGAGGAGTAGATCTGCAGGGAGAAGTCGGTGGAGAGCTTGAGTGTCCCAGGCAGAGACCCAGCGAGGGACACGCAGCTCCCACACCCAGGAGAACGCCCATATCTACCTGAACAGTAGGCACATCTGTGAAGGCTTTCAAGAAGTCGTCTTCATCCACAGCCCCGGCCACGTCCTTGGATGAAGCTGTCAAAACATGAGGGGCACAGAGGGGCTGTCTTAACAAAATCATTCTCTCTTGCTGGTTTTGCATGTATGTGTGCGCCATGCATGCGCGTGTGTGTGCGGCGCTGCTCCACCTGCGGTCTTGACAGTGCTGCTGGCACTGGGCCGGCGGGTCGCATTGGCGGGCTTCCGGGTGGCCGGGACCTTAAACACCGCCTGGCCAGACGTGGACTGGCTCCCATCCACTGAGTCGTCGTCGTCAAAACTCTTATCTGCAGGGGGAACCATCAATATAGAAAACATTAGGAGAGGAGAGCATAACAGGATGAGTAGATTCCTGGGGCCACCAGGGGGTTCTGAGAGCGGGGGGTACTGCCAGACCACAGACGTCCTGCTGTCACCGTGACGACAGCAGTCGTGACACGCAGGATGACACGAGCCCAGAGGACTCCAACTAATCAAACCAAGCACCACCACCGCCGCCCAGCAGTCAGAGAGCGTCCAGGTTGGGGGCCATGCCATTTACCCCAGACTCCCATCCTTGCTGGTCCTGACCCACGACCACATTCTCCCCATGCGGCGACTGACACGCACGGCCAGCGGCGACTGACAGGCCGTAGCTGCGACAACCCACATCAGGCACGTCTCTCAAGAGAGCACAGACAGCTGACCTCACAGGCCCCTCCCTCAGGGGGGACACGCCGCCAGCAGCTAACGTCACGTCTCGGTAAAGCCTGGCTGCGCTATCCGTAAACAGGCATCTACAGCAAACTACATCACCAATCACCTTAAACCACTCTACAGGGGAGCCGACACTCGCACTGCACATGCACACACTCGCACTGCACACGGACTGCACTACAGAGCCTTCACAGTAAGAGTTCCCATTTCGACCATTTAGGGTGGAAGACAAACGGATGAGTCATCTGCTCAAACTGTCAGTGACATCTTTAAAAACATTTCACGGTCACGTTTTCTTTCCCCCCCCCCCTCCTAAGTAAATGGTTGACATGCTGACCTGTCTCTACATTGTCTCACAACCTGGTCCTCGGGGACCCTCAGACAGTCCATGGGAGCTGGAAGGAAGCAAGAACGTATACCGTCTGGGGGTCACCGAGGACCAGGTTGAGAAATAGTGCGCTACAGAGGGCCCACAGAAGCAGATTTAAATGTCAGCATCAAGACTAATTTGGGTCTGAAGTTTGGGTTTACTGATAGAAATTTCCCTGTAGTACACATTTTGTCCATAAGAGGGCAGCCACAAACCAATTCTCCATCAGGAAGACCCTGAATGTCTGCCTCCAATCAGGTCCTCTTTTCATCCAGGAATTCCTCTGAAGGCAAAGTGACTACATGCTAAACCACCATCAGCATGCAAACCTGCGGGCTCCGCGCTAACCGGCCTTACCAGCTAAGCCAGGACACAGCAATAGCTCACATGGAACAAGTGTGGGCAGTGGTGGATTAATGGTTAGGGAAGCACACTTGTAATTGCTGGTTCGAATCCCCCTGAATTAGCTGCCCCCTGCTATGTCACGATGTCACATATGGGTTAAATGCAGGGGACACATTTCGTCATTGTGCAGTGTGCTGTAGGTCATCAACAATGAACACTGATCACCAAATTTTACTAACTAATTCTAATTAATTCTCTTTCTGCAGATCTCGCAGTCGACCAAGCCCAAGCCTAAAGGTACAGGACACTCAAAACACAAGACCAGCAGGTGAACTTCGAACCTCCTGAGAAAATATGGGAAACCCAAAAGAGTAACAAGCACACAGCTAAGATCCCCAGTTAAATAATTAACAGTGTCATTTATGCACAAAGGGACCATCTGGCTTATGGCTTAGCCATCTCCCCCAGGGAGCTTTTATTCTGACACAGCAATGACATCACAGCTCAGGAGCATTATTTACACACTATCAGGGTGAATGGATGAGGCCTCAGGGCGATGGCCGAACACACCCAGGCACCACTATTTTTCCATGAGCACGACAATGACGGGCTCCATTAGCACGAGGAAGCAGCCCTGATAGGAGCAATGAGTGCGGCTTAGGCCAGCGAATGGGGTTTCCCAGAATCCTTAGCAGGGATGGCAGAGCAGAGTGGGAGCCACTCACTCCACAGCTGCACCGTGCAAGTTCACTCTGACCGTACTGCACACTCAAACGCCCACACGCGGGATGGCATGGGATGTTAATGAAAGGGGGCTGTTTCTTGATGCAGTGATGCGTCCCTCCCCTTCAGCAGGAAACGCATCACTGGCCACACTCTGTCTCGTTCTCTCCCACACACACACACACACACACACACACCAAAGCAGGTCAGTCCACCCTACAAGTCAGACTAACATATTTATACTAATAGAAAATCTTTCCTCTGCTCTTATCCAACAAAGCCATTAGCGCCTAAAGCTGCGACAGCCATAAAGTCCACTGTACTCCTGACCTCCGCATCTCACTCAGCTGTCACGCCACCTGCTGGCACTCACTGGCATCTGCACCACAGAATGACAGTGAACATCACAGCAAAGCAGCGGATCCTGAGGAAAAAAAAAAAAAAAAAAAGCACCCAGACAGTCAGGGATCAGTACTGAAGATGCGACGATGTCTGTCTGCGGCCAGCCACCACATGTCAAAATCACGCTGGGGGGGGGGGGAGGTCAGAAAAACGCAGAAGCGAAAGCTGATGAAGTTAAGCGGGAAGTGAAACATCACACAGCAGCACACAGGAGCCCAGAGAGGGCCAGGCCACCAGGAGCGGGTCTGTGTGCGTGTGCGTCTGCCTGTGGTCTCCGCTACCTATTTAAACACCCAACTCACACACACAAACCTCACCCAGCAGGACCAGGACCCACACACTGACCCCAACTCCTACCCCTCAGCACCAGTCATGGCAACTCAGCCCAGCCCGGAAAGCCCTGAGAGAGCTCCCTGACGGCGGTGACGCTCTCCTGCTCACCCTCACGGCCGGCTCACACTCACCGTCTCCGTCGTCCTCCGCTGCCATGGCGGCGCAACCAGGAGGAGAGTGGAACAGAGAGGACCATGGGGTGAGCGGGCACCAGTGAGCCAGCGAGCACCAGTCTGCTCCCTGTAGTGCCCGATGTGGAGCAGCGTGCACACATACAAAAGCACAGCACCCCCCCCACCCCCATCTGTCGAGTTTCACTGCTTTCAAAATAAGAGTCCCATGCTGAGACTGGGCTCCACTCCAACCCAGTCACCCCCCACCCCCCAGCTGCTGCGTCAGCTCATCTCCCAGGTCCCAAAGACAACTTACCTGTGCCAAACACACACACACACACACACACACACACACACACACACACCACAGCACTGACAGCAAACAGGCTACCAATCTGTCTGACACTGATCTGATGTGAGCAGCATTTTATCTGGCAGAAGGCTGATCTTTTTCAGCTCAGTACTCCAGGGTCACACTAGTTACAGCGAATGCCATAAAACTACCATAAGCAACCCCTCTGTCCAAAAACACAGGGTCAGGCTCACTGATAAAGCAGCTAAGAGCACACACTGCCATCGCTCGCTCGGCAAAGCCTCACGCTGGCATGGAACCCTCCTCAAATGACGCAAGGGCCCCGCTTACCTTGGGAGTAGGTCAGAGCCATGTTTCCGGAATTCAGGGCTTCATCAAACTTGCTGAATATGGCCTGCAACCTTTGGGCAGAGGCAGAGAAGAGGCCTGAGAGTCGGGTCAGGCGAGCAGAATGTAGAGGAAACATGGGAAGTGTCGGACCAAGGAAGACATTTTTAACTGCAGACCAGACATGGATGCTAACCAGATCATAGTATTGCTATGCCTAAAAACGGCACATATGGGACGAAAAAGTTAAGAAATGGTTAAGAGGTCAAGTCTATAGATAAAGAGAAACAAGGGGGAAAAAAACACCCAAATCGTGGGGCAGAATCTCATTATCTAAAGGGAGAAGACATTGCTATCCTCACACTGAGGAAACAGGCTGCATGAGATCAAGTAATCAAATGGCACATATCCTTAAAAAGGCCCTTAGCTGGAGGAGTCGAAGAGGACGCATGCAAATCCCAGAAGCAGTTTGTTCAAAAAAAGTAAGAAAGGTCAACTCTCAGTGCCCTTTTACAGGGAACTAATTCATAGCAAAAAAAAAGCTCAGATGTCACTGGAATGACACTGCAAATTGCACATAACGTGATCCAGTGAGGCTGTGACACGGGGAGCCTGCAGCTTTCAAGGCAGGGGACGGAGCGGCTGAACACGCCAGGCCGGATACAGACACACAGACAGGACAGGAAGATGCAGCGGAGGTAAACCGGCACGGAAAAGAGCAAACAGGCACAAAGTCACACCGGGAAGCACCATCCTAACAGTCACGTCTGACCGGTGGGGGGGGGTAGAGCTACAAGGCGTCTCCTCCAAGCGTGAAGCAGAGTGCAGACGGACGAAGAGCGCGGCCCCTGAGGCTTTTACAGGGATTAAACAGAAGCTGCTTCCCACCTTAAACCGACCACGGGACCGAAACCCGTTTATTCCTTCCTGGAAATTATTCAGAGCGAGGTTCGGCAAAAAGCCCCCCAAAGGGAGGTCAGGGAAGGTCCAGCGCCACCTCAGAAGCAGCGTCACTGGGACACACTGGCCGTCCAGTCGGGGCCATGGAAACGCACAAACAATGAGCTCTGGCCTGGCGGAATTCAAGCCCCGTGACGTCAGCCTGTTATGCAGGTTTCCCGGAGCAACCAGGCAACAACAGCCCTGTCCTCCTCTTCAACAGTGTGTGTGTGTGTGTGGGGTGGGGGCACGGCAAGAGTCTTCTGACACTCTGTACTGTGTTGCTTTTTTGCAGGAAATGCCCACCTCTAAAAAGACCTCAGAATATGTTACTGTCTCTAATGTCAAGCTTATAAGGATGAACATAACCCATTATTTATAACATGCAGGCAGAACAACTCCGAGACGGGTGACCGGCGAGGACGGAGGACGGCCTGCATCTCCATCCACAGGTTAGGCCTTACCGTGCTGCAGACAGGCCCCTCTTGCTGAGGTCTGCTCTCACTTTCTCTCCGACGTGCCGGTACACGTCCACCAGCGTCACCGTGGCCGTCTCTCGAACCTGAAACAGAGCACAGCGCGGATCGCGCCGGCCATGTCAGATCAGTAGGTGGCGCTCTGTGATAGTGAGGAAGGCCGGACATGTAGGCAGAGGGAGAAGGCGGCGCCGGGACCCAAGGAGAGTCCCAAGAGTGACCCATAGGGGGCGACAATTCACAATGGTGTCTCCCAGAGCAAAACACCAAGGGGGCTGAAATGCTGCCAATCAGCACGTGTGTTTGCATCACGATTGACCTCACAGGCTCAGACAGACAGAAGAGGATCCAAACAGCATCACAGACATTTTACTTATTCAGCAAGCTAAGTGATGTACATTTTTGATAAAGTATAGTCAGCCAGTTCCCGGAGCTATTGGAGAGTTAAGAGTCTTACTCAGGGGCCCAACAGCAAAATCACTCTGCTGAGCCTGGGATTTAAACCCGTGACCTTCTGATGTCCTAACCCAGTGAGCTACACAGCGAGTGTGAAACGGCACAGCCACGCCAGGGTCTCCACCCACCCCAATAACTCACCTGCGCGTTCTGGTCTCCGGTCAGCGTACTCAGGAAAGGGACGATCTTTTTGAGGGCCAGGGGCTGGGCGCCATGCCTAAGGGGGGGGGTCAGGCAGCGTTATGTGCACCACTGCCAGCAGAATGACCAACTCAGGCCAGAAGCACAGGTATTTACTGAGGACGAGCGGCAAACACGGAACACGCTCAGCGCGGGGGGGACACTCACGTGTTCAGCGTGGCGCTCAGACACAGGCACACGCCCTCCCGGCTGCGGAAGTTCTTGTGCTTGAACCCGGGGAGGAGTCGCTCCCAGACATACTATTGGGAGGGGGACAGTTAACACTCCGAAACATAACTGTGACAAAAGCAAGGGGCCACAGGTCAATGCTGGTGGCAGACAGAGCACCCCCTGCTGTCCTCTGTATGAAACACCCTGTCGGCGCAAACCAAATTCCAACAGGACAGCAGTTTTAGCTATTTAACAAATCTCTGCAAAGCCAGGGATGCAAGTTCACATTTCCTGCAAATTAAAAGTCCCCAGCAGAGGGAGCCACATGTCTGAGTGATCTGACAGTGGCTGCTGCCGGAGACGGCTCTCCGATTGGGCTTGCGGCTCGGACCCGGGCAGGACCGGCCACGGGGTCAGCAGAGGCTGAGGGTGTGAACCTCTTGGGCACGGGGCCATCCAGCATTCATCTCTGGCAGTCGGGGGAAGGGGGGGGAAAAAAAAAAAAAAAAAAAACACAGACGCAACACTGCTCCCTCATATTTGTCTACAGCGCCACCTGCTGCACGACTAAAGGGGCACAAACAAAAAAGAGCTCGTCTCCTGAGATGTGTGAAAACCAGAGGAGACCTGCGGTAGCCCGGTAGGGCGGGGTGCTATGAGAATGCTCCCTGCACAGCACGTGGCCGGTATGACAGAAGGTCCCCGCTGAGTGGCATCGCAGATGGCAGGTCGAACACGCAGATGCAGCCCCCACCCCTAGCCCGACTCACCATGACGGGGGCGGTCTCCTCCATCACTTTGAGGATGAGTGCCTGGGCCTGATCCCGGACCTGGTCTTTGGAGTCGCCCAGCCTGTCAATCAGGGCCGGCAGCACTGTGAAAGTGACACACGTTTATCTGCGGTGAATAATGGTCCTCGTCACAGGCGATTTAAGAACAGACTCTCCCCTGGGGTCACGGTTCCTTCTTAAGCTGTTCACCGCCCCTCCCCGGATCTTAATTACGATTATCTGCCAGAATGAGAGCTCAGCTGGCACTTGCGTGGCTTGGCACTGCCACGTTCGGCTTTCTGTGGCCACGCAGGTGAGAATCCCAAAAGCACCTGCTGCACTTGACCAATAAGGAGCCTTGGATCTTCTGAGCAGCCACAGTGTGAGTGTAACCAGAGGCTTTAATCATGTGCCAATGGCGACATCACTACCCAGGAAGCCACTACGTCTGCGCTGGGACATGACGCCCACCACTCCCCAGCCCATACAGTCCCGGCACAGCAACATTAGGAGCCGAGATGGACATCAAGAAGCAGAGACCCGCAGCTCTGCCTGGCTGTTAGAGCGACCGAAGCCTCAATTCGCAACTTCAGCTTCATCCACAGCTACGTCAGTGTAGAGTCTGCGGCCATATTGCTGTACAGATTTTGTAATTTGTATCACTTGACATGAACCACTGAACAGGAATTTTCCTAAAGACTCCCAGGCAGCCAGAAACCCAGACGTCACCAGTGAGCCGGACCCACGGCAATACGAAACGCTTACAGCCCCCAAGAGCACACAAAGGTGGGCTGCAAGAGGGGGCGCAACGGGGCTTTTAACCCGCTCACATGCTATCGGCCGGACAAGCGAATCATGGTCGGCCATCGCCTCCCTGCGTTTCCTCACCAAGGGCCGTAAACGGCCCACTGGGACACACAGGAAGCAGCAGCCCATCCTGGTTCAGCACAATCAATACTGAACATAACGCAGGGGGGTGCGAGGGGGACGTGTAAGTCGAGCGCTACACTGAGGTGCTGCAGCGCTCGATTCGGCGTGATCAGCCAAGTGGCAAATTTATTAGGCCATGAGAGAGAAAATGGGAAACCTGTCAGATAGGAAGGGGCTGGAGATGAAATGACATCACAGAAATGATACGCTGTCAAGAAAGGAGGGGGGACACCAGTCCAAGGAGTGGCACGCTGGCAGAAACACACTGCCAAGCCTTTCAAACAGAGAGGGGGCAGACAGAGAGAGGAAGAGAGAGAGAGAGAGAGAGGCAGAGGCAAAGAGAGAGAGAGAGAGAGGCAGAGGCAAAGAGAGAGACAGAGAGGCAGAGGCAAAGAGAGAGACAGAGAGAGAGAGAGAGAGAGAGACAAAAAGAGAGAGAGGCAGAGGCAAAGAGAGAGAGAGACAGAGGCAAAGAGAGAGACAGAGAGAGAGAGAGAGAGAGGCAGACAGAGAGAGAGAGAGAGAGAGAGAGAGAGAGAGAGAGACTGCTTTCTATTCGCCATCAGACAAAACAATGAAGACGACACCTAAAAATTCTTCTGAGTATTAAAGACTCAGCAATGAAGTTTTAAGAGGCTGCTGAGGCCTGTTTTTTAGAAAAGGGAGATATTACATAAAGGCTGGGTTTGCTTATGCAGATACTGTCATTAAAAGAGCAGTACAGTGTGTGACCACTGCCAGCAGTACATGAACATTACTGGAGGACTCACTCAGCGCCATGCTATTGTGAAGACTTTAGTCATGTGCTAATAATTACTAATCATTATTACAAACAAATGCAACTTATTAAATGAAGCATATTTATTTTGGAACATAACTTAAAAAGTGAGCCAAAAATTCTTGGCTTCGGTCAGAATAAACATTTTGGATATTAAGATGAACTTGTTGTACCTGTACTGACTCACAGGAGCTTAGGGTGCCAGTTGCCATTTGAATAAGACTTTATAATAATGACTTGGGCCGGGGGAAACGCCTGAATCCCAGCCACAGCGACAGTGAGGCTCCAGCAGGTCCCGAGTGTTTCTATACTGCGATACGAGCCGCATGCTCACACATATGGATCATATTTTAATGGGGCAGCCACGGGGTGTTTATGAGATCCTCGCAGAAGTGACCCTGACCTGGCCCCCCAGGATGAAACACAGACAGGCTAACTATAGCATCGGCCCCGACACCCCCGTATGCCACCCTCGTATGCCATCCCCGCACTTCACCCTGCTTCGTAACGGACACGCCTGGTACTCAGGGAGGGGAGGGGTAGGGCCAGAGCAGGCAGCCACCCTCAGAAGGGAACAGCACATGCAAACAACAACAGAGCGTCTCACGTGGGATAGTTCTGCGGATAATTCCTGGACGCCACTTTACTGACTGACTGACTCAGGATGCGCGAGTTCTGACTCATTGCAGTGAGGGAGTGCCTGGGAGTTCCCTGCAAGAGCCCCGAAACTGAAAAGCTTAACCCTGAACGGGAAGGAATTAAACTGACCTTCTGTTCTTCTTAAACAGAAAAATCAAACTACTAGCTAGCATGTAAAGCATCACTCTGACAAAGACACGCGCTGATGGTGCGCTTGAATCCCTGCCGTTCGTGGCCAGCCATGAACCGCTGCCAGGGCAGCAGTGCTGATGCTGCAGAAGCATCTGTAGTACTTTACCATAAAAGACACGAAATGCGCTAATGATTACCGTCCATGTCCCCCAACGCCCTCATTCACGGAATTCACCCTTGCCAACCAATAACGGGAAAGGGGCGGTCACACACGTACCTACAACGAAATTACTCACTCAGAAGAAATAATCGAACAGGCATTGAGCTGCTCTCCAACCAGGCAGCAGGACGATGCACCTGCCCCTAAACACCCTCACCCACCGCAGACCAGAAGCAGATCGAAACTTACCAGTCCCCAAGTAGCCCCTGAAGCGGTCCGACATGCGGCCCACAAAGGCACCGACGATATCGATTCCCAGCAGCGCCACCTGGAGGCAAGAAGAGGAACAAGTTCAGTTTGTAAAAAAAAAAAAAAAAAAAAAACCACAGAATGTGAAGGTGGGGGCTTTATGAGTTACGCATTCTCTCTCTTCCCCCCCCCCCCCGCCACCTCGCCCAGCCGTATTAGAAAAACAGATTTCTGACAATCCAGAGTATCAAAGTGATCTCATTCCCCTGAAGGTCAGCATACCGCTTACTGGCCCCTTACTTTTACATACTCTCCCACCATCTTGAAAAAAAATTTAAGAAAGTATAAACCATGTAATATTCTACAAAATACGCTTAACTATCTGTACACAGAAGTTGCATGACTAGCAAAGGAGAAATGATACCTCCTATCAAAGCATAAAACTTATCACACGTGGTTGCAGTTTTCAGTATTTCAGTGACCTTAGAGACCCCCCATCACGTTTAGTCACAATGAACACACACATGGCACACGGCAAAAACCACAGTGTGCAGACATGAGCAGGACTAGCGATGATCAAGATGGCAGAGGAGGCAGGTGAGCACTCTATAAAGGAGGAGGAGCGGCCGATCAACAGATGCACAGATTCATTTGTTCTATCCTATGGTGCCACCTGGCAGCAGTGTCGCACAAAGCCGCACTGAACGCCCAGAGCAGGTCCGGGCACCCACCTGGGCGACGGAGACCATGTGACCTTCGTGTCCGGGCCTGCGTTTGCCCTGTGAGGACAAAGCGGGCCAGGAGGCTGGTTCTTCAGCCGAGCCGACTACGGAGCGCACAGGCTCACTTCCCACAGAGATTCTCTAGTTCTGAACAAACACTGCCGAAGCACATAATGCAGACCACCTGCGTGTTTCATCCAGGACAAGAATCTAGACGTCGAGTTCTACGAGAAGCAGTATCTGACCCCGTCTGTCTTCGGTGGGGGAAACACGCATAACCTCGGCGAGACGCAGCTGCCAGGGGCAGTGGTGCCCATGACGTCAGACTCTCCGGCTTGAACAGCAGCCGCGCCCTGTCATGGCCCTTTGATTCAAACCGATCATGCAGAAGCTGCCAGCATTCCCTGCCCTGACAGGCATCCTATCGAATGCCATAACACCTACAGCTTCTGCTTTACTCACCCTGATGCTAATGAGCTGTACCCGTCTCAACAAACGCTGTATGCAGTTGACAGAGCCAGACAAACTGGGGATGCATCTTAGCCAGCAGCCACAGAATCCACCAACAAACTCAAGCGGCCTTGTACGACAAAGGGAACAGTTTGAGGGTCCAATTTTTTTCCCTGCCATCGTACATGTAAATCACTGAAGGAGAGAGAGAGAGAAAACGTTCACACCCAATGCCTTGGTTTAAACAGGCCAGAACCAAATAACTCAAGGGGAAATTTCTACTACAAAACTGCATCGCTGAGCAGCAGCTAGATTCAGCAACTCTGAGGCTTCTCAGACTTCATGCTAAAGCAGCAGCGTTTGGCACTGTGAGCTGGCCGGCAGACGCCATGGCTAGACTCCAACTGGCGGCGCTGTTCCGGTATGGCTCACATTCAGCTCTGCGCAGAAGTTTTAATTAGGGTGCAGACACACTACGTGACATTGCTGCATCACAGAAACCGCTCGACTGCTGTAATGGGAGGCGAGCGTCCCACTCACAGGATAATCGCAAAATCGTATTTAAAAGGTTGACAGCAGTATTGCATGTTATTTCTGGCGGCACGGGATAAGACCCTGCATTCCAGATGCATATTGTAAACCATCAGATTGCCAACGCGAAAGGAACCTCGCTAAATTTGACCAATTTTAGTAAAAGCGGGAGAGGGGAGTATTGTGTTGTGAGACAACAGCAAAAACCAGTCATGTTGGTGGGAGAACAAAAAGGGAACTTACTACAATGCAAACAGAGGCAGAATATTTTGATACAAACACATTAATGCGGACACAAAAAAAAACAAAACAGTTTTAAAGCACGAGGTTACTCTACAACACATGAAGACGCCCTGAGGGAGTAGGTCAGGAAAATGCGACGCTGACCTGCTTCATGGTGGGCTGGGTGGATGGAGTAGTGGGACGAAGGGATAAACCAATTAGAGTGCCAGAGTATTACTGCCAGACTAATATTTAACACTTACATGCGACTCAACAGCCAGCCAGTCTACACTGTGCCAAGATAGGATTTCGTGCTTCTCTCAAAGCTGACGGCTCACAGAGCCCCCAACGGGCCAGACCGGGCCCCCGGGATCCAGAAACATCTAAACCTTCACGCATTTAGCAGATCCAATGTAGTTCAGTCTAAGCAGCACCCTATGCTGCAGTACCTGCTCCGTTTTTCCCTTCAGCGCCCACAGTACAGCCACAAAACACCCCCCCCCCCCGACAAAGCAGATAATCTGGCATGCTGGCTGGATTATCGCCTCAGATTTGCCATTTGCGACACACATGCAATTTCAAAGGGGATTCAGCAAAGAGGGTCAAACAGCCAAACACATGAGGCAAACAAGATCAGTCTGAGTGGAAGGGTCGGGGGGGCGGGGCATCACATTTTCAGTGAGAGGGAGAGAGACTATATTTCAGGGTTAGACAATGACAGAAAGCTGACGGAGAGCTGCGTGCTCCACCAAGCAGCCAAGCTGACAGCACGAGTATTTACACGGCTATGCCTGATTACAGGGGCACGTGTGTGGGGGACAGTGACAGAGAGATCACCCCACAGACAATGTCTTCCATAAGAGCTGCTCTAAACCCTGCAGGACCCATCCTTCACACTTCATTACCTGGACAAAAATCACTCGGTTCCAAACGTACCATGGTCCCATTCACCACCATTTATCCAAGACAGCATTTTGGGGTGTTGATGCCTTTTTATAGCAATTGACACTTAGAAGAGCTCTAACGTTTTAAATACAGCGCAAGGTACCTGTTAAACATTTAACAGAAGGAAGGTCGGCCGAAACATGAAAAGCACCTTGGTGAAAGTAACATGAAACACACGTGTATGGTTGGTGGATCTGGGAAAGAAACTGTTCCGTCACACTGATTTGGAAGCGAACTCCAGAAGGTACAGGCAGGGTGGAAGCCCCACTGACGGCCGCCACCAATCAGGATAAATTGGGTTAACTCTGGAGTCCAAATCACCTCTCAGCAGAGGCAGTAGTAAAGGCAAGAGCAGAATGAGAGAAATTCACCATGAATTCACCATTTTGTACACAGCAGCTCACCTCTAAATAATTATAAGAATGAAGAAGATGAAGAACCACTGCACACCAATACATTGCCTGCCATTTATCCTGCGTTTGATTCTCTCTCTCCAAGTCAGATCGCAGATTAAAAACGTCAGAAACATGCCTCCTTTCCGACGCCGATGTCGGACATAATCATAATCATTATCTGAGATTCCCCTGTGATGTCATTTCAACATGGCGGCTTATACAGCCAACACCATATCATGACTGTAAACAGTATCCTAACACGCAATATCAGGTTTTTACCAGACTTGTTAGTGTCTTTTGTTTGATTGTTGTTTGCTTGCCTCTCGAAAAAAGAATAAATGCTATGGGTCTACTAATATATTATAAAGCTTTTAATGTGGTTTGACTAGGTTGTGCGTCTTGTTTGTCTCAGAAAAAAAGAATCTCACTCCAAATTAGAGATGCGCAATCCACATTTTCTAGTTCCAATCTGATTTCGATACAGACAGGCCTACAGATTACGATACAAGAGCTCTTTTTACTTGGTTATACTTTATTTTTATTTTTTCAAGACAGTAAATACAGATGGGAAAAATGCATGACAAAAAAATATAATTAGGCTACTACAAACATACATAACGTACTGTTCCATCTCATTTGTTTTAAGCGTTTGAGGCATTTGCAGTTCAATGTGAATATCTTCAAAGCAAGTATACACAACTGCTGTGAAGGGCGCTATATAAAAATAAACTGAATTGAACTGAACTGGCGAATGCTTAAAATTCTCTCCCATTGGCATCAGCGCAGTTACACTTTTGTTGCGATGGCGGACCCCTTGTATCACAAGACAGTCCAGGTTACCGACTCTCCAATCATCCATTGCTTTGTCTCAGTTGAGTGCACTTTGACAAATGGGAATGTCCATTAAACACTATTCCGACCTCATAAGCAAGTATAGGACGTGAATCGGTCACGCATGGCCCATACCCCATCCATCAAATAGGTCTAGATCAGCGCATCTCTACTCCAAATCTGCTAAAATATAAAGCAACGACACACAGTAGCATGTCCACGGAGGCAGCCATGTTTGTTCTGAGATGTGGTAGCTTGAACCGGAGATTGTCAGAGGTGATGTCACTCAACTCGAAATTTCCGAGTTCCGAGAGAAAAACGAACACACCATTAGTCCCGGGTCACAGGAAATGACATCACATCCTGCAGCACCTGTCTCTGAACTGAAATGCAGGTTTGGCAAACAGTCATCAACACACAAAGGTTCAACAAGAAATCCACACACACACACAGACAGCAATAGTCCAGAGCAAAAACAAACAAAAAATATGACAGGGAAATTTTTTTTTATCTGCGGTCATTAACCTGTGAGCCCATTCAACATAGTCCTTTTGTGTTGAGTAGACAACACCAGGGGATGCATAAACATACTGTTCCCACACATTACCATATCACTAGCCACCCACGGATATATTTGGGGATGCTCAGATATCACAAGTACTCACCAATACAGACAGGGCTTTGCAATGTCTAAAAAAATAATCTGCGAAATTTCACTTAATACTGGGATAAACATTAGAGATGCATTTTTGGGGCCGATCACTGATTACCGATCACCAAGATCATGATCTGCCGATTGCTGATCACTGCCGATCACAAAATGGCAGGGGAATGGGAATCTTATATTTATAATCTAGTAGAGTTTGCACCATTTGTAGAAATGAAACTAACTCTAAATTAACTATATTGAAAAAAAAAAAACTGTAGAAATAGTGGTTCTTCAAGATCTTGACTGTAGCCTAAGTGTTTATTTTAGAAAATGAGAACTTAAAATTATTCCAAACAAAGAGGGGTCAGGCAGACCAACACACATCAGATCAGCTTAATGGGATGTAGCCTCTTAATACACTGATTATCCTCCCTTTTATCCTCCACAACGGATAGAGGTTGTTCGTCGAGGCAAATGAATTCCATAATTCTGAACGAGACGTCTTCCCACCTCGTACTATCCCTGCTGTATGGTTCACGTCGTTTAAATGCATCGCTCACAGTCGGCTGGTTGAGGGATGGGGATGTTGTTGGCTTCGGCTGGTTTAGTTTCTCATACTCGGCTTATTCAGTTGTATGGTTAACTTTACGTCTTTATCGGACACTTTGAAAAACTTCCAGACGGGAGAACTCATGTTGCCACTGGTAAGCTCCGCTCTGCTGTTGTTTACCTGTGCGCCGTGCACGCACGTGTGGAAAAGTCGCTCAAGTAATTTACGTCAAGTGATCGGCGCTTTTGGGGTTCGCCGATCAAGCTATTTTTAGCCAATATCGGGCAATCATGATCGGTGGCCGATCAATCGGAGCATCACTAATTATTATTATTATTAGTACAGATATTAGTACAGATTCGTTCCACATATAAGGTGGCTGGACACTCCACAGATTGCTTTCCTGCCATTTATGTGATCTTTGTGCACTTGTGATGTTTCTCCAGGGGGTCAAGCCTGCCAGTTATGACAAAGTCACTGACCCTGAGATCAAGGAAATAATCGGGGAATGTATCTGCCATCGCAAGGACAAGAGGTCAGGACTTACTATAAAGTTTATTTCTGTGTAAAGCCCTTTAAAAAAAACATCTTAGTGAAACTGCTGGCTTTTCTTTTAATGCAGGTCTTTGGTGTAATGATTAAATCCTTAATGGCCACTGTAGGTTCTCTATCAAGGACCTTCTGAGCCACGCCTTCTTTGCGGAAGACACAGGGCTGAGGGTAGAGCTGGCCGAGGAGGACGACGGCAAGAAGTCGTCCATTGCTTTGAAGCTTTGGATTGAGGATCCGAGAAAGCTGAAGGGCAAGTACAGGGAGAGTGGAGCCATTGAGTTCACGTTCGACCTGGAGAAGGAAGTCCCGGAGGGTGTAGCCCAAGAGATGGTGAGTTTGTTACAGCAGCACTGATGCTCTGTGTTTTTCATCTTCAAAAACATTCCACTAGTCTTATGATAATGGGGCATGGGTTTAAGAGGTCTACAAAGTATCTCAAAAAAGTATTCATTAAGTCATAAATGAAAACAATGGTAATAATAACTAGAAATGGAAAAAATATATCTAGAACTAATCACATACATCTAGATATATCGGTCAGTAATCAAAGGAAGTCTTTTTTCCAGCAAAGGATTCTCAAAGGGCTCTCATTATAATGAAATATGTTTCTCATTACAATGATGCTTAAACAAAATATGAGATGTGAAATTATCTGGTTAAAATGAGAAAGGCTTGCATTGCAATGTAATGTTGATTTATCTGATTAACATGAGAATCAGATGATTTAGTTAAATGACAAACGTTTCACTTTATAACCTAATAGGTATGTTATGCGATATTGATTCGTTTACATGATTTGATCAAGTTTCATCTTATGCCGAGGATGAGACTGCAGTCAAGCACACAAAATTTCACCCAATTGTAACCTCAAGTTTAGGGGTTAGGCTGAGGAACAGCTTCTTCCCCAACACTGTCAATGTGCTCAGTAGTACCTTTAGGTGTTGATTCTCCACCTCACCTCCCGCCACACATAACTTGGTTCCTCGACTGAACACTGTTTTTGTTTGCACTGTCTGTTCATTTGTTTGTACCAACTATTCATTTTGCACGTTGTGTACCTCCAGTTTGCATTTACAATATGGCATCTTATCCTACTGCTTAATGTATATTTTACAGATAATTTGGCATGATTTATTTTATTTCTGTATATATACTTAATTTATGCCTGGTTAGATGTTAACTGCGTTTCACTGGCTCTACATTTGTACTCAGCACACTGACAATAAATTTGAATCTAATCTATTCATGGTCATTCCAATCTACTGTATGTACCACTGAGCTTCCATGAAGCATTTTTCTCATTATAATGAAATTCTTATCTTATTATAACAAGAAACTGGGCAAATTTAATTTTTTCACGGTGGCAGCAGTATACTGTTGGTCTCTGTTGTTCGGAGTGGACCCTGTTTCTTCTGTAAAATGATGTGTCTTGATCCAGCCGGCCTGCAGTTGTCCAGTCATAATCTGTTCTTGGTTTAATAGCAGTGTATGTTCATCTGTTTGTGTGTGCGCCAATTTGTCAAAGTACTAAATGAGAACAGAAAGATCAAAGTGTCCTTAAATGCAAACTACCAGATTTCCTACATATTCATCCATTTTCTTCTCAACCACTGTTTGGGCCCGATGTAATTTTTTTGCACTTGCTGCTGCATAGCTTAGCAAAAGTGTTTTCTTGGCAGGTGGAGTCTGGCCTCTTCCAAGAGAGTGATGTCAAGGCTGTAGGTAAGTCGATCCGCGACCGGGTGTCTCTAATCCGGTGGAGGCGGGAGCGTGCGATGTCTGCAGAAGAGGGGGATAAGCAGAAGGATGGAGGCAGTACGCCCTGCCACAAGGTCCCTTGGGAGACAAGCCCTCCTACTGTGCCTGACCCCCAAGAGCCATTGACTGACCAACCAGCTGGCATACTCTACATTACTTGTGAGTACAGTGTTACCACGCACACATGCATATTTATTATATGTACTTTTTAATATATGGTTTTTATTTGGGATGTCTTTTATTAAATGTCTCTTGTTGAGGTGGGACAGGTGGGTCTGTTTAACTGTTTTGTATATTCCACATTACATCTCACTTCCTCTCTTCCTGTTTCCCCAGCCCCCTCAGACAGTTCCATGGACAATAGCCTTGGCTTTACTGTGCAGACAGACGTGAATGCCGCGCAGCACAGCTTCAACGTGATACAGCCAGACCCCAATACCTGTCAACACGTTTTCAGCACAATACAGCCAGATGCCAATGCTGGTCAGCACATCTTCAGCACTGTACAGCCAGATGCCAACGTTGTTCAACAGAGCATCAACACAATACAACCAGATGCCAGTGCTGGCCAGCACAGCTTCAATACAGTACAGCCAGACGCTAACGCTAGTCAACATGTCTACAACACAATACAACCAGGTGCCAATGCTGCTCAACATGTCTTCGATACAATACAACCAGATGCAAGCGCTAGTCAACATGGCTTCAACACAATGCAGCCAGATGCCATCGCCAGTCAAAATGTCATCAGCATGATTCAGCCAGACACCAACGTTGGTCAACACAGTTTTAACACGATGCAACCAGATGGCAATGCTGGTCAGTACAGTTTCACCTTCATGCAGCCGGATGCCCATTCTGCTCAGAACGTACCCTGTCTGTCCCAACAGGAGACTCTTTTTCCTTCTGTCTCATCAGTCTGTATCCCTTTAGCCTCTGAGCACCGGCAGCAGCTCCCAACCCGGATGCAACAAAATCTCTACCAGCCGCTGTCGACCCAGCTATTCCAGGAATCCTACCACACACTCCCAGCTCAGATACCCCAGGGGGCCTTCCAGACACTGCAGACAGCCCAGCTACATCACGTTCAATATCAGGCTACATACCAGACGGTCCAGGGGCCCCAGCAACCTTCCACAAGTCAGCTTTGCCAGGGTCCATATCAGCAGCCTCCCAGTATAGTGAACCAAGGACCCTACCAGCCGCCTCCGTCCCAGTTGAGGCCCTATCAGCAGAATCCTGTTGTGAGTTGTGACACTTTCTACTTTCTGAATTATACCACTCTGTGTCTCATTTTTTTTTTACCATTTGATAGATAGTTAGGCAGTAGAACCCTCAAAAAAACCCCAATAAGTTTAGAAACTCTTCGTAAAATGCAGTTACTGAGAATTTTCTTGGAGACCAATGTAACCAGTGAACCGAATGAAAACCTGGAAACCCCTAAATTGCTACTGCACTTTTTTAGTCTCTTATTGTTTTGGCATTTCTTGGGGGAGTAAGGGATCCGTGGCCATGTCATGGTTAGCAGATTGTTCAACTGTTGGGCCCTAGTTGCTATGGAGAATAACAGTAATGTAAAAATACTTTTTATCTTTAAGAAATCATACCTTTTGCCTTCCAGCCCAGCACAATGTTGACTTCAGAACTAGCTACATCAGTGCTCTCCGCAGAGGACCCCAGCCAGGCCTATCAACAGACCCGAGTGTCTGTCCCACCTGCAGCACCCCCGGTGCACCATGCCCTGCCGGCAAACCTGCAGGTGAGGTGTAGCTGCAGTGTTTCCCCTAGGTTTACAACTTTTTGGGGGGTGGGGCAGACAAACACTGACAGGATTCATGGTGTTCATGTGTTTCTGTTAATGACAGCAGCCAATATGACACATGAACTAAACATCAGAACATTTCTTTTTATGACAATTATCCACTAAGTGTTCAGCTTTTGTCACTGCATTGTATCTTTCTGGGCTTCTGGAAGAACATTTCTAGAGCCTCTTTATATGGGAAGTCAAACATCTGGCCCATTTATTGAGATCTGCATGCAGGCTGCAAGATGGTCTCCTTGCAGCCTATTGCAGATGTTTGTCCTGACCTGCAAATACATTAACTGTTAGGCTTTAAAAGAGAGAATTGATAGATTCAAATAGTGATCGTTTAAAACAGAAAATATAATTGTGAATTTATTGCCCTGTTCATGGTTGAGATACAGTAAAGGAAGTAAAAGCCTAATATTTCTTCTTCTTTGGCTGGATGGATGTATGGCATTTCTCCACAGTCACTTATAGAAGCATTCAGGTTCTGAAATATAGCAGAAAATATTATTACAGAAATTCAGGTATGTTTCGAAATTGAAAATGTTCAGTAACACAAGCCATCATTCTGATGTTAGTGGCTTGGATGCAATCAAGCCATAGGAAGTATATATGACTTTAGTTTTGTCACTCCTTTATTACTTATAATTAAATTATTTGTAATTGGCTCAAAAGGATTATTATGGACTACAATTCTACCCCCACTTTTAAACTTTAAACTGCACAAACACACAAGTAAATTTGAATAAAGTGTTTTTGCGTTGTTGGAGGAAACCAGAATGTATAATCCTGCTCATTCCTCCCACACTGAACTGGGGCTGGATGCAAATCCCTATGGGTGTAAGGTGACAAGCCCATCTGCTGAGTCACCGTGGTCACTTCTGATTGTCCATCCATCTTCCAACCACTGATCCAGACAGGGTCACCGCAGGGCTGGGAGCTTATCCCAGGCAGCACAGGGACATGATGCCACTTAGCCTCTCTTTGGACTTTGGACTGTGGGTGGAAACTGGAGCAACCAGAGGAACTGTACACGACATGGGAGAAAGTACACACACACACACACACAACACACACACACACACACACACACACACACAACACACACACACACACACACACACACACACACACACACACACACACACACACACACACAAAACACCGACCTGTCCTCATATCTCTCTGCGGTAGAAGTCTTAATCCCATCAATGACAGCCTTAACCCCTACCCAGCCCTAAACTTGACCATAACTACTGAAACAAAATGCAAGACTTTTGGCATTTTTAGTTTTTTTTATTGCTGTCACAGATGTTAATAAAAAGGAGTTTCACCTTGTGGGGACCGAAAAAATGTTCGCCCATGGTCAAAATGACATTAGCACATGGCTACACAATGAAATTTATACATGATGCACAACCCCCCCCCACACACAAACACTGTGGATTCATACCCCCGGTGTTTGAGATGTAAAGCTGTACTGCTTACCTGCTGTGCCACTAGCAATCTCTGAAGTTGTTGATGAAGAAGGTGCATGATGAACAAGATGGCTTAGGGAGATTGGCATATGGTTTCTGAAGAACTGGTCTCATGGGCCTGTACGTCTGTTATTCCAGAGTAAGTGGGCTGCTGTTAAGACTCAGCTGGACAGTATTTGGAGTCTGATGAGATTCTTCAGACCAATATGTGTGGCTTACTTGTAATTTTCCCATTCTTGAATTTCCAGATTCCTCCATCATCCCTTGTTCCAGCAGAGGGCATTCTTGCTGGAGGTGAACAGTTCCCTGGTCCTCCTACTTCTCTCCATCATAGTGTCCCCAGCAGTATGGCCCCACCCGCTCCCGCCTCCGCCCCCGTAGTCTCTAAGGACCTCCACATGGTGGAATCGATCATTCAGCTTTCGGCATCCATACCTGTCCAGTCAACCACAACCTTCATGCCCACACAGCAGCTGTCTGCTGCTCCACAGCAGATCCCAAACACAGCTGGTCTCCTCATGGGCTCCACCAGTACGCCGGTCTGTCCTCAGATACTTAACACAACAGCCCCCGCTCAACCTCAGCATGTCGCTTTTATTCCAGAGCCTTCTGAGCAGGTGAGCTCTTCCCTGCTGCATCTCTAACAACATTAAGATGATGAGTGATGAATTGGCGAGGAATGGTTGAATGAAATATTAATTATGAAACGCTGAGATAAACTGACAAATGGATAATGGACACATAATGATGAATGGAAGACCACTAATGATATTCAATGTTGACAATGAACAGTGATGCAAATGTAGCCCTTATATTCAATGTTGACAATGAACAGTGATGCAAATGTAGCCCTTATAACCAAGTTTGCTTTTTCAGATCTTAGCTGGATCACAACCCCCTGATCCAGACCCCAGCTTGTGGCCTGAAGTTCTATCTCCAGCTGAACCAAAGCTGAACCTGAACCTAGCCACTGCAATACAGTGCAGCGCCACTGCAATGAATGCCAACCAGGCACTGGATTTGCAGAATAACAATAGTCTGCCAGCAGCTCCCCCAGCTGAGGTAGCATCACAGCCCAGTGTGGAGGTAATATCCATGTGTTCAACAATATTGTGCAAAGTCAAGGTCAGAGTAAATGCTTTAAACCATTTACCTGGCAAGTAACTGTCAGGCTGTTAACAGGCAACTGGCTGTACAAGTGACTGTATATTTGTCAGGGAAAAAAAACACACTTTAATGGAATCTATGACTATGAATATAATACAATAAAGAAGAACAATTTCTTCTGTTCTTCCAAAAGTTACGGATATCTTATTGGATGGATAGAAGAACACCGTTTTAGTTCCCAAGCCTCTCCTCAGGGCCACCACAGCCATTCCATGAACTAGATAAATTTTACTACATTTTGCGTCATTTAAATATGTTTGTTTGACTGCACAGTACTGTATGTATAGACACCAGCGGTCATCCTTTACACACCTCGACCCTTTACATAAACACACCATCATCCGCACCATCATCCTCTTACAATCCTTATATAAGCCCCAACCTCTCACTCGCAGCCTTACATAAGCCAACCTGTAGTGTTGTACGGAAACCGAAGAAACCAACCTCACATTCTCTTTTCAAAACTCCCTCTATCGTATCCCACGCTGTCTCTTTAAGGCATGAATGCATGACGCATTATCAAGGTTACTGACCTTGTCATTGCTGGCATGTACATAATATTTACTCACCCCCTCCAACTAAACAAAGTCAAACATGACAAATCCAACAAACTGGAGGCGCCCAGTGGTTTGAGATGCAACTAATCAACTAATATTAACACAATTTTAATATGGGTGAGCACAATAATAATGATCATGCCCAGAGCATTAAAGGAAATACACAGGGAACGCAGCACAAAGTCAGCATATTAGAAACCAGTCACAAAATCCCTCAGATAACCTTCAAGGAGCCTTCATTGTGGACTTGACTGAATGTGTGGCTGGGTTTTGAGGGGGCTGAAGTTTAGGTTAAAATCATTGTGCGTCTGGTTCCATTGGCTCCATAGGGAAGTCTCAATCACCTGCTGATGGAGGGGAACCAGCGTGATCATGTGTGCTAGGCAATGCTGGCATTGCCACCTTATAGAGGTGGCTAACATGTCATTTATTCCCATCAGAAATGCAATGCAATGCAATGCAATTTTATTTATATAGCGCGTTATCACAACATTACATTGTCTCAATGCGCTTCACAT
>JAODKE010000051.1:16506164-16522016 GCA_026779605.1 Mormyrus hasselquistii
GCCAATATCGGCCGATCATGATCGGTGGCCGATCAATCGGAGCATCACTAATAAACATCAACAACATTGGAACCCCCCCCGACCCCCCCCCCCCCCTCCGCTGTCGCAGCACCAAGTGGGGCCCTTTTTTTTTCCCAGCAAAAAAATTAAGTACAAAACTATGTACAGACAGCACTCAACTGCTGGTGTTAAAACATGCCACCCGGTACGCGAGTGGAGAGTGCTGATCATAGCAGTGCTGATCATCGTTTTTTCTAGGCAGAAAAATTACGATTTAAAAGCTTGTCACTCTAAAACCTCTAAAACAACGGATGACAAACTTTTTATACCGTGTGCCACCTCAACGTACTACTCTCCACGTACCATGATTACATCATTGTCTGATCAATACTGGGTAACAGCTGCCATTATTTTAACTGTGTGAGGTTTTTCATTTGACATTTTCTCACTTTGCAAGTGTTGCTGCATGTTTGGTTGTTGCAGAAAGTTGCTGCTGGTGTTAGTTTCAAGATAACTCTCGTTTCATTTTTACATATCTAATTAGATACAGATTATAGCCATCAGCACATCGTCACGAGTATGAGGACATGAGCAAGGAATCGGACCCGATTCCGATACGAACATTCCTAGATGTATTGACTGTAGTCCCAGTCCATCACCCTACTGTCCACTCACTCAACACAGTCACTATATGTTCCACAGTTGAACTCACACTTACTGAGGAACGTCGGAGAACCAACTTGGATCCATCCCACAGATTACGGGCATCCCACCCAAGCTGGGTTCTCAGCTGTTTTGAAAGCCTTGCTCACTGGAGAGAAGGCTAAACCATGAGTGTTAGAGAGGCACCAACTCATGAATAGAAAGAACTGCCTTTATTCCTACTCGATTCGTTTCACCCATGACCGATTTTCAATATTTTGAATATATTATTGTGTTTCTTATGCTGTGACCACAGCAACACATAAAAATTTCATTAGAATGTGACAAAGCAGCAGCATACTGGCATCACAATTTCTCATAATGAACTGGGAGTACAGTCAATACATCTAGGCATGTCTGTATCAGCAAATTGTTCTGAATTGCTTTTGCAGGAAATACAATTTTACATTTTCTCTTGCCAAAAGATCCCCAAAAGCTCTCTAGCGAGACAGAAACTCGGGAAGCCCTGTCAGACATGGCCTGACTCCCTGAAAATTGAGCAAGTTCCCCTGCCGCGCGCACACACACACACACACACACACACACACACACACACACAGGGTGAGCATGCAAACTCCACAAACACAAAGAGGCAATGTGCAGCGGCAGTGCACATACGAGGTATTACCTTGGCAACGACGATATGTATTTCCCATCCAGGTATATAATTGGATACCACCCAAAACTAAATTTCAACCCAACAGCCTATCGCAGTCGTTGCGATGTGAAAACTGCATGTGCATGAAGGCCAATTCATACTTCGCTCTTGGTTCTGGACGGGGGAAGGTGATGTAAATTTCGTCATCGGGGGTTGGCTGCGGAAAACTTCGATCGATGCGTGTATAGCCCAGATTTTTATGTCTAGCGGAACCCATGCTTGTCCGCGAGTATCGACTCTGCATGGGCAAGATGACTGATTAGGTATTTCCAGTAAGTAGCGACGTGGATTTTAACAGATCAATGGTCAATAACAAGACAAAACAAAAAAAAAAAAAAAAAGTAGTACTTGTAGTTATGGTAGGCAGCTGTATGAGGGTCAGAGATACCTGAATATCTAAGTTTTCACACGGTCCAGCCAACATACACCGAGGTTTACGGTATTTTAAAAAGCAACAATATTCCAGCACTTTCAAATTTTGGCAAGAAAATTTGTAAAGGGTGGGCAAGGTCGGACTCCCAGCTAATCTGTTCGTAAGGATTTCAAAATACTGTGGTATGTCTAAGGACCGTAGTTACTCCAGGTTTGGCCCGTATAACATTAAAACCGTTCATAAAACTTTACTGTTTCACTACACTGCTTGTATTTGTGTTTGTCGCACTACATCTGCCCCCTGCAAGTCCGGTGGAATACCACTGCTGTATGCATGCACCGACTGCGTCCGCAGCCAAAATGTTGTATGAACATGACACCACACAGATGACCAAAGGTGGCAATTTCAGGTCCAGAAAGGAAATCACCAGACCATGATTTACTTTCGACCGACCAGTTGAGCATAGAGTCACAGTTAGAGTACTCCTCTGGTTAGTTGAAACAAAATTTTGGTCTGGATTTGTACTTTCCGGACCTGAAACTTCCACCTCTGCAGACGACCATTCACAGCATGAAAGTGCACAAAGTACATGTGGAAAAGTGAAGTATGAACTAGGCTTTAACAAGAAATATCAATATTTATACTGCACATCATGCAGGCTTAGTTTATCAATTCAGATTCCAGGGAACCATATTATCCCAAAATCTAAAATAAAGAATGACTACATTGTCAGGAAAGCACAATAGAGGCAGTAGTTCCTGCAGAAGCTGATGAATTCCAACTTTCCACAAACTAAAGGCAAAGTTCCATATTCCTTACAGCCACCGTAGAGTCCAGTTTCACATAATGACTGATTGTTTGGTTGGGGTTTACAGGACAGAACCAGACTCCAATGCACCAAGTCAGCAGAGAGGGACATCAGCTGAGATGCTGCCTCCCACTGGGATCTTTACAACTCCAGTTTTTAAAAAAAAAAAAAAAAATAAGCAAGTAGGATCATGGCTGACCCTTCACGTCTTTCCCACTGTACATCAGCCTCTCCCATCTGGAATGAGATTCTGGTCACTAAAAGCCAAGACTTCAAACCACAATAACTGCCTCTTTCCTCAAGTAGTGGCCTTCTGGAACAAGTGACCATTCAACAACAGCCATGATTGCAAAATTACTACTGACAGTGTGCAATACGAGACTCACAGTAGCAGAAATTTATTAGGTGATACCAATACCAGTAAAGTTCCTCCATTCTTGATACCAAATTCAATACCACAGCAAAAACAAAACAATTCCAATGTATTTCAGCATATGCTCCTTTATTAAATACATCTCAAAGTTACAAAAACTTTGGCCGGTATCCTTCAAGTAATAAAATGAAAAAAAGCATGCAGAATTGCTTTCTGAGAATAGGACATTTAACCAGAAAAGGAAAGCAGAAGAGAGAACAGAGGTAGGGCATTTATTTGTTTTCATGACTGGGGCAGCTGGACGAACTCAAAAAATCAAAAGGCATCAAAGCCATTCAGCTTAAAAACAAATGCAACATAGGTCAGTAAGTTTGAAAAACATTTTCAGGCTATGCAAAACGTGTGTAATAAAAAAAACAAACCACAAAAACATTTATGGCTGTGTGAAAACATTACAGTAAAAGCTTTTATCCAAGTAATGCTGCTAGATATCGGTTTGTTACCCGTTAACTTTTCTTTGTCTGTCAGGGTTTAAACCAGACCATATTTTTGAATGCAGTATACGTGGCTCATGAGTAATAAGCATTTTATTTCAGGAATGTGCTATTTTTGTGTTTTAAAAGGAGGAGGGATTTTATGCTGCAGGTGTTTATGCTGCTCTCGTAAGGTTCAGAGGAACTGCATCACTGGTACCTACAGTACTGTAGAAAAACAGGTATTGTCATGTTTGCAGAGTTTTGGATTCGATTTAGTACCTAGTATGCAGCACGAACACTGACAATTTCATGTTTAGGAGCGGACTTGTGAAATGCTTTACGTTTCACTCTTCTCTGTTATGCGTTACCAGAAGCACAATGCAAGCCTAATTCCTTACGACTGGTAGCAGTCCTTCCACTGAGACACAGATGGATGCACAGTTGAATCATATCGTTTTATTTTCCGGAGAACTAAAGTACATTCGTAAGATTCTCTTTTTTATTGCTGTACATCTGAACGGACTGTAGCTAATTATAAATCTTCAATTTGCCAGATCTGATTGACAAGAATCAATCCGTGTCTGACGCTATATACAAAAACCCAAGACCAGATGTCTTTTCGTGCGCGAAAAACTCGGTGTAAAAATAAACTTAATCGATAATCTTAATGGAACTCTAAATATAACTGTGCCGTCATTCTTTTTTTTTTTTTTTTTTTAACAACTCCGATGTTAGCTGAGCAGTCATCCCCAAGAAGGCACTTCCTCCAAATCCCTATATTACAACCACACCGACTTCACTCACATTTGGGAAGGGGATGAGAGTAAGAAAAGAATAATGTCCTGTGCCCTCCCCCCACCGAGATCGATATGACGATTGCATCCAATACACCAAGAGCCCGCTTGCTGATCTCTTTGAACGACAGAAACACACAAATGCAATATTATTAAGGAAAGGGATAAAAACATTCGTCACTTTGTTTCGCACAACTTAAGCGGGACACTTCCGTAGATGGGAGAGGTCGGTCATTTGGCTACACGGCAGAGTGCAAACAAGCATTATCGCAAAACCGAGAGCAAATAAGAATAAACAACGTGTTACACAGGAGAAACGTGCGCCGTTGTGCGTCGAGTTTCGACAGTCGTGGGTCGCTCGATGAGATTACGGGTGCAGGGCATCTTTTGACGGTCACCCACAACAATGACCGTCCCATGAATAATCAATGATTCGCCAACACATCGCAGTCCAGGTCCTGCATCCACATCCTCATATTGCCCAAAATAAAGCACTACTAGTTAAATGCAGATTTTAAAACGTCTTCTCTCGGCGGAGAACAACAACGCTACATCTCCCAAACTACTTACCTTGTAATTACTTGAATTCACCCATCCCGTCAGCTCATCTATAGTTTTATCCAAACGAGGTTTGTCTTGCTCCACGTCGGGGGAGCGCTGGGGGTCGTTGAGGTAGTCTATCAGATCTTGTCCAACTTGCAGTCGTCGGGTCACGTCCTTCTGCAATACTTGCTGGTAAAAATAGTCCATGTTGTCATTTTCCCCCATTGTTAGCCGCCGTTGTGTCCCGCAAATTTATTAAGTTTAAAGGCTAACGCTAGCTAGTTAAGCTATGTTATCAAACTAGCTGGCTTAATCGGTACCATGAGCTCGCATAAAACAGATTTTGTAGTTTTTTTTTTCCTGCCACAGAAAACTTTTTTGTAATTATTTTAGAACTTGGGGGCAGTGTACAAAAGCAAAGTGGAACTTCCTTTTTTAATCTGCAATTTTAAATTGTTCCGTCTAACTTCACCAGTTAGTTAGACAGCTAGTACAAAAAAAGCGACAGTGACCAAGACTAAAACTTATCCGACGTGTCCACGCTCAAGTTATGAGGCCGCCCAAAGCCGACTTTAAGGTACCACAGACAGCCGTTTACAATTCATCGCCCCTCAGTCCTGTCCCACGCTAGCTAACTAAATAGTAGGCCTTCCAAGCCTACTTAATTCTTCTTTCCATTAGTCAAACTGCGTCAAGTTAACATTGACTATATTTTTATGTGTCGCGAATCCTCCGCGGTAGGACCCCTTTTGAGTTTCTCCGACTCTTGATTTTTATTAACCCCAAAATAACCGTCTCAACGTTCGACAAAAACATAAACCCGCAGTCGCCTATTCCACTAGGATACTGGCGGTAGCATCAGTTTCTCGAATAGTTGTAAAGGCCCAAAGGGGCCTTTCACGCCGCACAGCTGTCCAAAGCACTGCCTGTAGTAATAGTTAGAAACTGTTTATTTTTTTATTGCAAACAAACCACTCATATTTTGGAAAAAGGTGATTACGTATTATCAAATTTAGGTATGGTGTGTTATTTAGATATATTAATGAATGCTGTTAAATATTTAGTAAAAAAAAAGGAAGCAACTCTTGTCTGAAAACTAGGCTTGCCAAAGGTTACCTTCTCAGACTGCTTGGATTTCGTACCTGCCCGGTGATTAATTATAAAAGCCCGTTAGCGATTTGTTGTTAATGGTTATTTTTTCTTTCTTTTTTGCTTTCGCTTTTAAACACATATGTGTAATGTATTTTTTGGCGGATTTTGTTATTCTGATCTGGGGATAAATTAGTAGACTATTTGCCTTCGTTTATCCTGACTGAGCACTGCGTTGTCATTTATTTTAAAATGAAGAAATTGCGAATTTGTCGAGTGGACTGTGTTGAACGGAATGGCGAATGTGGAAGATGAATCGTGAGGGAATAGGTTTGTCTTGGTTTTATTAAAGCATTTGTAACAGGGTTGCTAAAAGTGAAACGCAATGCACGCCTAACAAATATACTTCTTTCTAAATAGAACAAAATATCAATGCTTTTATGTGACTATGCTGTTGTATTTGCAGAATGTACAAACAATACAAAAATAAAAAGTAATCAACTACAGTTATATGTCTACTGAGTTGTATTTGTAATCCGCCTAATTAGGGCCTATCTATTGTTCCTTGTCGCACGGGCTCTCTGAGAGAGATTATTTTTTGTTAATAGGGCCCAGATTACATTTTTTTTGTTGCGAAGTGCTGTAATTTAATTTACAACAAAATAATAATTAAAGGGTGCATTTCGTTCATTTTTAATTTAACTAGGCATCGATCTACTGGCTTATACATAACTAATAGCTTCCTGTAATCTCATGTAGGGCAAAATCACTGCGTATTGAAACATAATACTGGACATTCCTGCCGTTTATTTTATTTTTTTTAATTTGCAGCAATCTTTAGCTTTTTTTGTTTTCCCCCCCACATACACACGCACAGTTTGACAAACCACGGTGTTCCTTTTTGATCGCTGTCAAAACCCACAGATGAGCTGTACGCGTTGCGTTGTCATTTTGCTTTTTTTCCCAGGCAAGTGTGGTAGTTTACATACACCTGTAATAATGTACAGCATTTAAGTATGAAATATTTGTAGCTTATGGATAATAATTGTAATGTTTAAAATGCAATTTTTTGTATAAATCGTTGCAATTTTTAAGTCCCTCTGGATGGAACAAACCTTCATGGTGTAATAATTATTAAATTGTAGAATAGCGCCGCCCACTGGATAACATGTGTAAGTCATACGGGTGTTACCGCGTCGACAGGCTGCGATTTTGTGCCATTTTAAACTGGGTAGAGTTAAACGGGTAATTCAATACTACGCCGCTCGTTAACTTCAACGTGATTGCCATGTCAAACTAAACAAGGCAACACATAATGAAACTTCCAGATTTTAGTGGAGGGCTTTTAACCATGTTAACGTGCCTCTATATGTGAGAACAGTACCAGTGACCAGCTGGAACTAGACAGAAATGGACATTCTCCAAGTCAATAATCACCTGTTTTTCGTTCAGATTAAGAGACAGATTTTTGTCGCACTGCTGTGTAAGGTGCTTCTCCACTGTGGGTGCTGACTCATCACCGGTGAGGAGATCCGCCGGCGTGTGAGGTGCTCCTCCACTGTGGGTGCTGACCCATCACCGGTGAGGAGATCCGCCGCCGTGTGAGCTGCTCCTCCACTGTGGGTGCTGACTCATCACCGGTGAGGAGATCCGCAGCTGTCATGGCATCAGTGATCCTAATGATGCTTTCTGAGTCGTACTTTTTAGAGCGGGTGTCGGCCTGCAGGATTTACAGCAGTGCTCTGAGCACAGCGCCCCCGGGTTGGGATGCGGTGCTCGACATGATATTTCCAATGCGATCTGAGGTACCTCGGTCAGACTGGCCAAGATCTGATTGCAAAGAGAGGTATTTGGGGGATGGTGGAGTTCAATGCTGAAGTCAAATAAATGAACAGCAGTCTAACGGAGACATCCATTTTAAATAATGGCATTTTATTATTAGAGACTATTTCAGTATTTCAGCTGATTTTTAAGTATATACATTTTATTGCAAATTGGATTGCATATTCAAATTGTGAAATTTCTCCCCTTAATGACATAAACATTAGGGTATAAAGTTCATACTCTTGATTTGTGCCTAAGACTGTCCCAGCTAATCAAAAAAGAGACGAGTCCCATATATAACTTACCAGATGAATGATCAGACGCTTAGGCTTGAGTAAATGGAAGTCATACAATAGAATCTGGCCCATTAAAAATAATGACCTTTGTAGAGAAATTGGAATTGGCCCCTGATTATACAGGTTTTAACTGCCCTTGATCTGCTTGATTGTGCTTTTTTTTTTACAATGTTACATTTTTATTTACATATTGCTACATTAGGCCCTAAGCAAGCCACTTCATGCATGCAACAGAACAAAGACAAGCCATACATAAATATGTACCTGACTTGGCCAATCATAAAAGCTGAAAGGTGAAGTCGACACACAGAATTGCATGGTTTGTTTGCTTATATTGGTTTGCTATCAATTTCTTGTGTAACAGTCAGCCTTGGAAACGAATGACCCCCTGAAGAACGTCCTGCTTGGGGAGGCTGAACAACACGTTCCAGGTGCCCATATCTGCCATGGCCTGCCTGTCGATTCTTACACACGGTTTAATCCAAAGTGATCAGATCAGCCAAACGTTAATGACTGAGGGATACTGCATGTACGTGACTGGAACAGATTCATCTCAGATTCTTTATATATGATTGCAGAATGATAAACATATGCCCTTCGAGGGTATATGTGGTGGACTAGCAAAACACCCCTGAGGTACCCTGAGCAAGGTACGGCCCCCAAGCACTGCTCCCCGGGTGCTGAATTAGCTGCCCCCTGCTATGTCACAAAAGTCACATATGGGTTAAATGCAGAGGACACATTTCATTGTTGTGTGCTGTGGTGTGTCAACAATGACAATCACTAAATTCTAATTCTTCCAGGGTCACGTCGCTGTCCAGCTCTTCGGTTCTGAATAAACCTAGAATTTTATCGACCTGAGGGAAAGACATTTCTTTCGTTTAGGTCGCACAATGTGTAGGAATGACAATAAGCCTTTGAATCTTAACATTACACAGTGGAAAATGTGTGTGAAATTGGACACATTTTAATGGAACAATTTAAACTGTCTTTACAACAACTTAATATTAAGAGAATTAAATTGAAATAAAATGCAATAAGATACTTTATTGAACCCAAGAGACAATTGAAGTCTTTTCCAAACCATTTGATGGAACTTTCAGGTGGTCATGTCGGACCCCATCCCCGGGGAGGTACCCTCTCAGGCCATCGGCCTCATTAAAGATTCACATTCAGCAGTCATACCATTGGTTGGGAGTCCAACTAGGAAGCATGGGCTTCGTAACAGGATTCTGTGGTCTGTGCGAACCCCAATGACCCAGTGCAGTGATGAGGACACTGTGGCCAACAGGGAAGCCCATCCTGTGGTCTGTGCGGATCCCAATTCCACCGTGAAGTGATGGGGACACTGTGCTGTAAAACTGGTGCCGCCCGTTGGATGAGATATAAAACTGAGCTCCTGACTCTCTCAGGTCGTAAGGGGTCCCTGGGCATCTTTTGAAAGAGTAGGGGTGGTACCCCGATGTCCAGGCCTAAAACTGTCCACTATGGTCCTATCAGATCTGACCTCCTAATCATCCCCTATATCTGTTGAATTCTCTCCTGCCCCTTCACCACCTTAGCTACTCTGTGGTGAGCGTACTGGTGCAGAACGGCTGCCGTCACATCATCCAGGTGGGGGCTACGCAGGGGTGGTGGTTGAAGTAGTTCCCCATTGGTTCTGTGAAGTGCTTTGGGTGTTAGAAAAGTGCTATATAAATGTGACATTCATTCATACTTTATTCCACAGTAACTCAATTTAAAATGCACATTTTATCACTTCATCATTTCATCTTATGCTCTCAAAATTCCCGAAAATTCAGTATGACCACAAGGTTGTTTGATGGAACTTTCCAGAACTTTGGAGTGCTGGCATCTCCTAGGGCATGGCCTGCCGCTGAGCACTGCCTGGGATTTTTGTATGCAGACCTGAATCTGAAGAATCCGGCCCAATTTAGAGGTTCGGCTACCGAAGTTCTAGTCTGTCAATCTTGGCCCAGAGGAATTAAAATCATGTGGATGAAATCAGAAGCTTCAGGAGATTGTCATTGCACATAACCACACCACCGAAGAAACGCGGAGAGAAGAGAGACTGATGACGAGGACAGAGGATATAAGCTGTCGCTGTTAGTCGCCTGAGTGTGGCAGCTTTCTACAGGAGTCTGCTGTTTTGGTTTATGGATACGAGGGCTGTGGACAGGATTCGCTGTGTTGACCGAGAAAACCATGCCGACCAATGCAAACAGGCCTTGGGTGTCAAATGTGAGGGTGGATTCAGCTTCATCATCCGAGGGTGGCAGCATGGTGGGCCTCAGGCAGAGGGCATGGATGCCGGTCCCTCAGGAGGGGCACCAAGTACCATCTACACTCACCGTCCTCCATGTCCCAGAATGGAGGGAATGGAATGAGCAGAGTACTTATAAACACACCGAGAGCTGGCCTAAAGAAACGACAGCAGCCCTGGATAAACAAACACTGTGTCTGCGTGGCTGGCGAAAGCGGCCTATCGGAGAGCTCCTTTCTCTGTGGTGCAGGGGAACAGTGCAGGAACCTCCGTACCCATAACGGCAGGGTTCTGAGGGAGTGATGGACTCGGGCAAACCAGACATGGAATTTGTGTCGTGCTGATGACACTGAACGTGTTCGGAGAATCCAGATTATGCTTTAAATGCAGCCCCAGTGGTTTGCTGGAAGTAGATCAGCAAGACAAGCTGTGGAAATACCCACTAACAGTCACGATGAGCCACCTCATTTCAATTCACTCAGACACAAACATTTAGTGCTGCCAAAGATGCCAAAACTGATACAGTCAAGGCCCATATGCTTCGGATAATGGGATGAGAGGGAAGCGGTTAAGGCATTAAAGAAAGAAAAAAAAAAAAAAAAAAATCACCCTTAGTTAGAAGCACAAGCTTTGCATTTTAATTACCATTTAGCTTAATACATGCTTGGTTTAATTTTAGGCATAAAAAGGCTGCTTTAAATAACCAGGAGGATTGAGATTATTGGATTAATATGAAATATTATGAACTATATAGTTTAAAAATGGTACAAGAAACAGCAAAATCTATAACAAAATTAAACCAAAATCATAAGGACCTCTTGGGATAGGAGACTCCATGATTTCGAAACCTGGGTCCCTCTTTGCTTTACAGTGCAGCCTAATGGTGGCAGAAAACCCACAGGGGAAATTCCAGTGAACAGTGTTACCAAAGAAAGAGGCCACCCGGGATGCATCTCCCAGCCGGTCACATCAGGGATGTGATCCCCCTGTTACCAAAGAAAGAGGCCACCCGGGATGCATCTCCCAGCGGGTCACATCAGGGATGTGATCCCCCTGAACGTGCAGCAGCCTGCGGCCTTAGAAAAAGTGACTCGGTCCGACCTGCTCCGCATGCTGTCACCCTCAGCAGAGGACGGTGAAATGCAGAGACAATGAAAAATTACAGTATAAAATAATAAAGTAACATCAAACAAACAAATCATATTCATAGGTTTGTGTGATTTGACAATATTATCGGTGATCGGTGATTACAGACCAGTAAGCCTGTGTCTGTGGCACTTTCAAGCTCATGGGAAAATAGTGGAATTGCTGAACAAAGACTATTGTAGGCTGTAGGCTTTACGAAACAAACAAAACAAAATTATAGCACCGAATCACTTAACTGAAATTAATTTATCATGGCAAACAACAGATTTTCTTTTACGCCAGGTCTACAACTCATTTCACACATTTCAGTAATTGTAGAGACCTGTAGAGAATTCTGAAGACCTTATTAAAAGGATCAACAAACATTAAACATTAATCTATCTGGACTACTTGTCCAATTGTTTGTTTGTTCACAAAATATCCCTCAACAGTCAGATGGATTCTAAAACAATTTGGAATATCAAAATGCTCATCTATCAAGACTACTCTTCCATTTTTTTTGTCCTCAATGTCCTTGTCCAAAGATGATAAGCTTGCTCTCTTTTCTTTAGCAGAGTGCCGCAGGCTGGTTGACTGAACAACAACTCCTATATTGCCTGTTGTTTCAGCCTTCACAGCCAAGTCATCAGCTGTATTCTCAAGCTGTTGAATGTCAGACTCAAGACAAATTTGTTTTGCTTCAGTTCTTTGAGTTCATCCGCTAGGCTCCTCTTCTTGGAGGCTTTTGATTGGCTTTCATTTTGCTTCGTCTGGTCATCAAGGTATGCCACAAACCTTTGTCTGGCAGACATTTGAAGCTCCTTGGTGATGATAATTTTCTCAAGGCCACCTGCTGCCCTAATGCTATCAACAATCACATGCTGTGCAACGACTGATTCTCCCTTCATATTCTCCACCACGACTTGCTTATTCACGGAAAACCCTCGTTCTACACTGGCTTGTTTGTAGGACCTGACCAATAGAATTTGGATCACATCCCAAAGACTTCTCCATTCAGAGTTGGGAGTAATGTTCTCATGGAGTAGAGTGTCAACACGGTCAGACATGGGGTTAAAATCAGCAAAAGCTGATGAAACCGCAGCAACATCGAGAATCTCGGAAAATCCTGCAGCACGTTGCCACAAATCGAAACATCCACTTGGTTAGCAGCAAAGTATGCAAGACGCTTTTCATCTTCTCAACACATTGGTTCTTCTTAGAATCCATCATCCTGGGATCCAGGCACTGCATATTTCACACAAGCAGGTGATTTACTGGTGCCTTTATGCAGGAGTTTAGTCAGGAGTTCGACAAGGAAAGTCTTCTAACATCTAACACCTGCCTCTCTGTGATCTTGCCAGAGCCTCTGAGTTGTCTGATTAATGTTTCTGCCTGGAATCTGATGTCAATTTTGGGAGTGTCCTTGTGTAGGGAAGGATTGCTGATGTTGATCTGGAGAAGCGTTTGCATAGCAGTAGCCTCTTTCAGCGCTGTGTCCTTCATGAACCTTTCCATTATCCCTTATGAAAGCGAGAGAGAGAACAAATTTGAATTTAATGAAGACGGGTTGTTTACACTGACACCGCAACGTGACAAATTATAATACAGTCCAATGAAACTGCTTGATTAAACAAACATATACATTAATTTGGACATTATTAACAGAGGGACATTATAACGCAAGTGTGAACTGATGGCAGAATGGTGTGTGTGTTTGTCTAGAGGTCAAGCATCACATCCTGGCATTTGATATTATAAATATTATTTTTAAAACTGTACTATAGTTGGCTAAACATGTCACTAACAGTTGTGGACTATGTAGTCTTTACCCATAAAGTACAGTAGCATAAAGGGTGCAAGGCAAATATTAAAGCATATTGAAATGCTGATGCTTATGTATTATTATCAGAATAATCTTACAATTACATTTTTTTTAATCAAAGGAAATTAAACTCAAATCATGTTCATAAAATTATTGAAAACATACCTTTGATTAGTTTGCACATGTCTCTAGTCATGAAGGGGAGCATCAGGCTGATTGGCTGCCATAAACGGAGTGACCTGTTTAGCAATGCTGGAAAATACTGCCACATGCACTGGAAAAATGTAGTTTGAGGCCCGCTTTTTGACTTCTTCGTACGACTTGGGTTGAGCGATGACCCGTCCATTGGCTGCTCCCACGGAGCGCAGCACATCCAGCAATATGGACCTGCCGCATGCATCCACATTTTCTATCCAGTGGTGCTGGCAGAATTTAAAGGCGAATGCGTTCTTGCCGGTTACATTCGTGAAATCCTCTCGACGGGAGGGGCTGTCCTTGAAGAGCCAGTATATGCTGCTTAGAGTATGGTCTCCTTCCCATCCCGTGGCCTTAGCGCTGCCACAAACAGCATTTGTGTCGTCCGTATGAGCCGATGTTTAGGAGAGATCGGTTGATGTCGGCAAGCAGCTCATTTTGCAGTAAGTCAAAGATTTTCTAGTTAACGTTTGGACCGTCCATTGATACCTGTACAAGACCTTTCAGTCCAACGTCACCTAGCACTACACTCAATTTTTCCCACCACATCTCTAGTGGTAGCTTGCCCAAAGAATTCAGAGCCGAGGTATCTGCTCTGAACAGTTCCACAGCCCCATATCCTAACGTGCAAATCCAATTGTTTTCACTGGAGCTCGCGGTTCAGTGACTTGTAAAATAACACATGGTATCCAGACTGTCTTGACTAAGAGAGATTTGAAGTAAGGTGCAAGGCCAAATGTGCTTAGGTAGGCTACCTTTGTGCTCCCACATGTAAACATCCTCACAATTTCACTGTCCGGAAACATTTTCGAGAAGAGGGGCCCAATATGTCACTGCAGGAATTGTACGAATAGTGCGACGTCGCCACCTTCAGAGCCCACAGAATTTCGGCATTAGATGCCGCCGTAGCGATCGGAGCCGGCGTCAAGTTTAATGTCGTTTGGTGCGACTGTGAAGGCAAGGGTGCACTCACTCCTTGTGTATCGCTGGTTCCGAAGAACCTCTTGAGCAAGCCTTCTTTTGCCATACTCTCACTCTTCACGTGCGTTACGCCTTTTGCATGACTAGCAAGAGCAGCCTCTCCCATGCTGCTGACATCAAAACTTTTTTGACGTAGCTTACATCTCGTTCGTGAAGAGTCACTATCCGCTGCTAGCCAATGCTTATATTTTCATTAATAAGCCGCGTAACGTTAAACAAAACACTTGCCTGACATTTTCTAGCCACTTCTAGCAACTTGGCACCAAATGCCAGATATGTAGGCCTAGACCAGAGCATGTGAGCGGAGTGGAGCGGTGAGAATTTCCGTTCCTCGCTCACGAGGCTGTCGGCTCCGCCCGCTCCTCTGCTCTACTAATTTGCATTTATCCGCTCCACCCAACACCGCTCCTCGCTCCGCTAAAATTTCTTCCTGCTCCAGTCAAATCACTCCACGCTCGCTCCAATTTAAAAGAGGGACAAATAATTAATCATCATATCATAATATGAGCAACGGCAACATTGCCACTCAACATAAAATATTTATTTTTAAACAAGATATAGGTAACAACGGAGAGGTTTGGCAATGGCATTTCACACAAAAATAGGCTTAAAATAAAGGAATCAGTGGGCTTAATAGCCTAAAGAATATACAGGCTAAGCATCCACCTTTTCATTTCCTCAATTTTTTTTGTTGATGCTGCCGCTGCGTCTCTATAAAATAAAATTTAACTGACAGCGTTGCGTGAAATTAAAAAATTCTAGTAGACCTACTTTGAATGACAAAACTAATTTATTTGATTACCAACATTTACTATACAGGCTTTTATACTTTTATTTACTTTATAGACTCGATATGCTACAACCATATAAAACTTGCTCGCGTTTTGCTCTGACTTTCGCCTGTTCGCGTAGCACACTTTCACGTTTCTGAGAAAAGTGATTCCAAAGTGAATCTTAGGCCTAGACTACGTCACACCAAGAGGTTTCGTTCATGTTCAAATAAATAATTTTAAAAATGATAGCATCATATTTCACTGTATGTCTAATTTTAAAATTGTGTTTGACAAATTATAAATACCAATAAAGAATTTCAGTACTTTTTTTTTGTTGCTAGGCTACCCCTCCCTTCTTCCCTCCCTCCCCCCCCCAGTGACCACAGCCAGAGGCAGGGCGGTAGAGACAACTTCCCTGTCATGAGTCACATTCATGCTGATGCGGCTGGCGGATACGTTCGGAAATAATCCTAATGGTAACAGAAAGCTGTAGTTGCATTAAAGAGAAACTAAAATTCCATGACTTTTCCAGGCCTGGAAAATTACATTTTCGATTTCAATGACTTTTCCAGGATTTTCATGACCGTGGGAACCCTGCTGTTATTGTTTATCCCAATATTTTTTTTAATTCAAATACTGCATACAGTGATCCCCCGCTATATCGCGGTTCAGCTATCATGCCCCCGCTATATCGCGGTTCAGCTATCATGCCCCCGCTATATCGCGGTTCAGCTATCATGCCCCCGCTATATCGCGG
>JAODKE010000051.1:16527187-16548781 GCA_026779605.1 Mormyrus hasselquistii
TGAGGGGTGGATTGGCAGAAAAGAAGGAGCAGCACAAACACACACACACACACACACACACACACACACACACACACACACACACACGCACACACACACACACACACACACAGACACACACACGCATGCACACACAGACACGCACACACGCACAGACATGCACACACACATGTACACGGACGCACAAACAGACGCAGACACACATGCAAACATGCATACATACACCCACAGACATACAGACAGCCAGACACAAACAGACGTGCAAACACACACATATACATGCAGACACATACATGCACACACACCCCCACAGACAGAGAGACAGACATACACACACACACAGACACACACACAGACACACGGTTCACTGTCGACAGGATTCCAGGAAAATAAGATGCACTATTAAGTGCCAAACTAAAACACATGGTATGTTTGTTTGTCTGGATATATAGCCGTGGAAAAATTAAGAGACCACTCTATATTTTTAAACAAATCTGCATTTTTTAAATCCTAGTTTAATCCTGGTTCTGCAGGCAGAGGCTGCACTGAGCAGCAGTTTGCTTTCAGGTTCAAAATTTCTAAGAAAGCAGGACACAAGAATAAGGTGAAGCAGGAGACACTGGGAACGACCAGAAGCCAGACAGGTGAAGGGCAGAAGCGACTTTCTAATGCCAGAGATGGCTGTTAACTTATCCGACAGTTTCGGATAATGGGAGGATGACATCAAGGTAAGGAGAATATTAAGTGCAGGTGTGACGTGCACTGCGAGGGCAGTTCGTATCAGGCTCCTAGAAGCGGGACTGAGGTCCCGTAAAGCAAGGAAGAAGCCGTTCATCAATGAGAAACAGGGAAGAGCCAGGCTGCAGTTTGCAGAAAAATATATATTATTCAGAAACGCAGACCCATAAACTGAGAAATGAGTGAAACATCGCTTAATTTTTTCAGCGGCTGTGTGCTGCCTGCATGTTTGTATGGATACATACTGTCCAGTGACATCATGCTACTCAAACACAGCTGAAGGTGATTAACCTCCTTACTTCAGGCGGGGGCAGTTGAGGCCCAGGGCAGTGAGGGAGGCGTCGGTGATGCTGCTGCAGCCGGAGATGCAAAGGGTCTGCAGCTTGTGACAGCCGCGGCAGAGGAGCACCAGGCCCTCATCCGTCACCTGCTGGGGGGGCAGAGTGGCGAGCTTTACTGGGCCGGTACTGCCCACTCGGAGGCACTTACACTTAATCCACGACAAACTCGCCCCCTGCTGGAGGGGCAAAGCAACGCGTCATATTGGTAAACCTGTTATCTCATTAATATAAGCCACTTTAAGTCAATATTTACTTTTTAAGGCTTCCTGCCACAAAATTTCTACAGTCCTTCCTTAATACATGCCTAAAAACAAAATTATAATATAAATAAGAATTTCTAAAAATACATTAATATAGCTGGTAAAATAGTCAAGGAAGGCTGCGGGAATTTTGTCTTATTGAAACCAGAATAAGGCAAAGAAGGAGTTAGAGAATTACACTCCACTGCTGATTTGACCTTGCAGATAACACCCATCCACCCATTCATCCATCCACTTTCTGTAGCCATTTGTTCAGGTACGGAGGCTATCACGGAGCCTATGTGCACAAGGCAGGGCACAACCCAGCATGGGGCGCCAACCCAGCACAGGGTACACTCACACACCAGTCACACCCACACACATACACACATACACCTTTCACTCGCCCTTTCATACCCAGGGGCAATCTGGCAACTCCAATTGACCTCAGCATGTTTCTGGATCCTGGCTCCGCAGAGGCGGCCACGCAGAGTACCGTGCCGCCGTGCCGATAAGGTTCGGCACACAAAGTCCTGCAGCACCCGCTGCTTGTCTCTGACACTTACTGTACATGACTGCATGTTGATTGTCACAAGCTCGGGGCAGTATTTCTGTAAGTGCTTCAGTGCATCATCGTCCAGCTGGAAAAGGGAATGTGGAAATGCCGTCAGCAAACCGCCACTTCGCTGACGCGCCGACCCATGATGCGACGGGGGCTAAAACACGAGGCGAGCGGACCGCCAACGCGGTTCTGCATCTCCAGGAAAAGACTGCCCCCTTCTGCCTGGGATATGTCACACATGGTCATGCCTATGTGCCCCGTACGGTACCCCACCAAGCAGGGCTCCGCATTTCAGCAAAAGCAAAAAACCGAGAACGTCGGGATGTATTTGCCATTTGACACACAATTCGATGGTTTTTATTCAGTTAAAGTTTAAAGTTTAAGTTAGAAAAAAAAGTTACAGAAAGGTTACAGATAATAAGGTCATATGTGACCTGAATTCAAACAATGAAAGTGTGACTGTGACATTGTGTCACACCTGTGTGCAGCCCCTCAGGAAGAGGGCCTTCAGGCCTCCACAGCCACGCACCAGCGCCTCCACTCCATCCCGCGTGATCTGGTCACACCAGGAGATATTCAAGTTTTCCAGGCCCCTGCAGCCTTCACTGGAGACCAGAGAGATTCCATGCTTACACATGCTACACTGTCACAGTCAGTGAGTACTGCAGTGTGATTACCCACTATCTATCTCAGTCAGTGAGTACTGCAGTGCGATTACCCACAGTCTCAGGCAGTGAATACTGCAGTGCGATTACCCACTGTCTCAGGCAGTGAATACTGCAGTGTAATTACCCTTGCTTCTTGGTGAAAATATTTCAAAGCAGACTAAGCATGTGGATTGCAGATATACTGTTTTTAGAAATGTGAGTTTTGTTGCTGTGTAACAGGTAAAATGTGAACAGGTTTTTACTATAAACGTTTAGCAGGGTAGGTCTGCTGGACACTGATGCCTTGCTTCCACCAATGCAGTTCAGGGACTTTTTCCCAATCTGGAACTAGTTCCACGCATTTCCGCTTCAAAAAATTTACCCTGGGCCAGAAAAAAACGGCTCCAGCACGGCACCACAAACAAGATGGTCTCAGAATTTGGCAGAAGTGTGATGGGCTACTGCATCCAAAACTGCAAACACGGAAAATTCAATCCATAGCCGATAAAGTTTTGTCTAATATCGCCGGTGATGCCAGTGAAACAACTTATGTCAGCTGATTAGCAGAAAAACAGCACATCTTTGTTTAATTCTGTGGAAAACAAAAGATCGATGTACCGGCCATATTTAATAATACATTAGAAACATATCACAAGCCGAATTTATAAAATATTTGAGTGGTGAAGCAATCATGAGGCAGACAGCAAAGATTAATATTTAGCAGACTTTTGTTGCCTTAGAAAGAGAGCGAGAGAATAAACTCACTCACACAGACTGAGGAGCCTTTGAGGAGACAAAGGTGGATGCAGGCGGTAGAGACAGAGCGCAACAAGTCATGCTCTGAAAACTCTTTTTTCGGTTTGGCAGTTTATAAAAACCTAAAATCCTAAATAGATAAATATAAATCCAAAAAACGGATTACATATGAACCTTTACTTTACTCTTCTGCAACTCCGCAACATTCCGTATCGCAAGTTTTCAATTCTGATCATTTCTGAAACTGGTTGAATGGGCAGGTTCTCAAAATGCACCAAGCGAGAACCTGCCCAGCACCGATTTCAGCTCCTGTGTTGGTGGAAACAAGGCATGATATTCTGATATAAAAGGTCAGGTTCTGAGGGCAGGCACTGATGTAATACTGCTAAAACAGCCATGCCATGAAGACCACAAAACCAAGTCAATGTCAAGTACCCAGATTAGACAAATAGATACCATTTAGAGCGACTGCTTTTCGCCACCATCAGTACATGAACAAGCACAAAGCATACAAATGGCTCTTACCTGAGCGCCTTTAGTGAATGGTTTGTTATGGACACACAGGAAGTCAAGTCCAGGTGTTTCAGTTTGGGGCAGAATTTGCTAAGGCTGGTGCAGGTGCTGCGGAGACAGGGAGAGGGCTGCACGTCAATCGCGGCTGGCAGGCTGTGTTTCTGGAAGCATTTACTGCTGTTTTTTGGATTAAAGCAAAATGGTGCAAACAGTTATTTTCCTTGAGATCTGGTTAAACTGAGAACCTTTGAGTGAATATGCTTTAGTATTTCCTGTGAGGTTAAAAAGAAGAGTTTTTTTCCTTTTTCTAAACCGGGTTGGTTTCTGCTTTATTTTTGGATACTTACAGCATTAACAACACTAAATATAATTAAGGTTCCATTCCAAAAAGGTGCCATGCATAAGTTATGCATGGACATTCCATGCAGCCCAAAGGGGGCGCTCTCCCCCTGGCTGTACCCAGAGAAAACACACTGCATGCTCAAATACCTGTCAGTGATTTTTGTGCAACCGTTCAAGTTAAGGTGCTCGATATTTCGGCAGTTCTGTGCAAAAGTCCTGTGAAGAAAACAAAAATAATTCAGGCCCAAGATATTTCAAATGGAAACATGGGGGGACTGCAGAGGGCGAGAGGTCCACAGACAGCAGACTCACTTCATGGCGGCATCTCCCACGCTTAGGCAGCCTCGCAGACTGAGCAGGCGCAGGAAACCGCCACAGCGTTTGGAGATGTGCTCCACCACACGGCCCTGCGGGGGGGGGGCACAGACACAGGGACTCTTTTTTTATATTGAAGACACTCTAATGCAATAAAGCACACGTCCCAGAAACATTTGAGGGTATTTAGCCAGCAGAGAAACGCCCATCGTGCACATTTGTCTGGGGTCAGCTGTTACTCTTCTGGGAAGGCTTTCCACAAGTTTTTGGGGTGAGTCTGTGCTTCCAGCTTTGTGGGAACAGTTTAGGGAAGGCCCTTTTCTGTTCCAGCATGACTGTGCCCCAGTGCAAAAAGCAAGGTCCATAAAGACTGACTGGCCCTCAGAGCCCTGACCTCAACCTCATCAAATACCTTTGGGATGAAACAGAATGGAGATTGTGAGCCAGGCCTTCACATCCAACATCACTGCCCGACCTCACCAATGCTCTTCTGGATGAACGGGCAAAAATTACCACACATTCCAAAATCTTCCCAGAAGAGTGGCAGCTGTTATAGCTGCAAAGGGGGGGGTGGGGGGCGGGGGCTCCATACAGATGCCTATGGATTTAGAATGTGATGTCATAAAAGTTCTATAAGTATAATGACCAGGCGTCCCAATCATTTTGTCTATATAATGTATTTTCCTTATATGAAATGAATACGCTGTGAATCATCCCCTAGATTCCCCCATGATCGCTGGACTTACCTCTATGTCCGTCTGGAAATTGAACAGGTCGATCTTTTGCCAGTTGCTACCATCAAGGGCTAAGATGTTCCAAGCCTGTGGGACATGAACACAAGAGCTGAACTAAAGAGGATGAAATGCGCAGAGAGACGGCTAATAGCATTATATCATTCTGTACCATGTGATGCAAGAAATGCAAAAAAAAAAAATGACAGGATGAAAGGTTTAGTGCAGACGGCGTCCTGGTGATCGGTTAGGATCTCGTCTTGTGGCAGCTGCTGCTTACCTTTGATACCTGGGCGCATCTGCACAGGGTGACCACATCCAGATAAGAGAAAATCCTGACCAGAGAAACACAGTCAAATGTGACACAGTGAGTGATACTCGGGATCCTTAGTAAATTTCGTTACCCCTCCACAGAGTGATCGAATATCAGACTGCAGGGCAGCGCTTCGGAACGGTTCCTCACTGGTCATTTCATACGACTGCACTCCTGAACCAAATAATAGAAGATATAAAGTAAAAATCCTGCAGTAATACTGCTGGCAAACAAGGTGAAATGATCAGCTGAACCGCAGGTCTTCCCAAACGCCGTGGTGCCTGTGTGTGTGCACTCATGTGGCAGAAAGGCTTGAATTACAAATCGATACACATCTAAGATCGCGAAGGTAACATGCCAGCCAACGCCAAGCAAAAGCCAGCAAGGCCGGCTGGCCGACATACGCCCCATAAGTGAACACAAAGACAAAAGCAGGGACAGAGAAATTCCTGTTCATTGAATGTCTCGCTGTTCTATCCCACACAACAGCCAGAATGCAGCAGAGATGCATCTGGGATCTGATCCTATGACCTTATGCTTAGAAGCACAAGCTTCAAACTGCCACACACGAAAATGTGTTACTGTGGTTACAGACAGCCATTACAGATACATGCAGTGCGGTTCCTACAGCAGCCGCAGCGGCAATCTGTGCAGACGGTGGAGGAATCCTGACAGACGTGTGCGTGCACACAGGTGGGCTGCGTTCTATCAAATAGGGTTTGAAACTGCTTGCTGGGCTTATATAGCATAGTGCACCAAGAACCTGCTGTGAAGTGCAGGCCCAGCTCCTAGACTCATGGTTCAAATTTCAGAATGCAAATGCAAGGACATCAAAGTCACCGGCTTCAGCGGAGCACTCAGCTCTGTGTAGAGCAGGCTGAGAAGGTCAACAGTCTTCATCTGAATCGCTAAACACAGCTGACATAACGCTCCTCGGGAAGAGGTGTGGCCGTGAGCAAAGTCTGGATTCAAATCCCTCCCTTTCTCTAGTTATCATAGTTCGCAGCTGCTTCATGCCAGACTCTCCCATTCCTCACTGCAAATACACTGATTTGTCATGACACTGGATGGGCTTGGAACCAAACATTGTGGAGTTAGAGAAGGAAATAGGACGATGAGCCACAGCCATTTCTCACAGACACGCGGAGCCGAAGCGAATGAGCACAAGGCCCCACGCAAGTTCATGCCTCGCAGATTAGCGGTGGATCAGAAATTTGTCCAGTGATTAGTTTATATAAAGCAGAACAGGTGGTTTGCTTCGTGGCTTCTAGGATTTTAGCTCATTGTCAAATCTCCCACAGAGCAAAGGTTAAAAGCACAAACACTGAATTACCATAGAGGAAAACAAACGAAAAATGCAGTAATTCTCCAAAACTGAAAATACAGCAGTTCTCCAAAACTGAAAATGCAGCAATTCTCCAAAACTGGAAATGCAGTAATTCTCCAAAACTGGAAATGCCGTAATTCTCCAAAACTGAGAGCAGGATTTTCGGGGTGTTCTGGCTACAACACTGATTTGAGGCTCTTCTGTTTTTTCATCAGCACCAAACTGATGACATGACTAACGGCTACACTTTAGTTTGCCTCTTAGAAACATACATGCCAATACTTGGGCCGTGTGCCTTTTTGTTTGTGAGTACTTATCACTGCCACTGGCCTCTTGCGTGGCCGGCCTGCGTCACACACACACACCTCATGGCCAGACATCACAAAGTAGCAGCACAGACAGCCGCTGGAGGAAGTCAACCGTCAAGACATACGGGCAGAATTATGCCAGGCTGTGCCCATTTCCGCCACTTCACTTAAAGCTTACCTAAGCAGTAGTTCCTTTGGGAGCTTTTTGTTAATCGGTGCTTCATCGTTGTTGGAGAAAACCTGAAAAACACAAAAGAAACCCGATGGAAAACGGCGCATTCAACGCTCGGCGAACGGCACCGCCTTCCCAGTTCAGCGAGCGTGCCGTGGCCGTACACTCGGAACTGGTCTTCTGTTTCAGGAGCCCAAACAGAGAATTCCTCACAAGTCGGACCCTGATGCTTGAGACTTTTTTAAGCATATCCATTTGCTTTACACAAATTGTTTTCCATTAGTCAAAAAAGCAACAATATTGCTATCTGGGCCCCCACTGCAGCAATCTCAGCACGCACCCCCAGGGCGTGCAGAGTGCCTACACACTGAATAGTGCCCTATTCTTAGAATCTATGTCTACTGCTGATGGTACTTATACTGTATATCTACTGCTGACATACACGTATCGCAGGGCCTGTGAATTACTGCGGACATCAGCTACTCAGAGGGAGACCTATAACGTGATTAATGGTCCATTCTAGCTGGCTGAAAACAGGACTGTGCATTTCATATACATTCAATACCGACGGCATTTTACACTAATGACAGATCATTACATTTCATTGAGGAAGTTTAACAGCTGAGCGGTCAGGGAGCTGGATCAGGCCATGCAGGCAATGTAAATTCTAACCATTACAATACAGAAAGTATAGGGGATGTCTGTAAAGGTCCCCTGGCCTCATCACAGCATCCAGCAAAACTGCCCAAAAAAGCATGAAGAGATTGTATTTGTTGTTGTAGTGTAGATCTAGACGAGTCACCCGAACAGCAAAAGGTGGCCTGAACACTAATCCCGTGGCCTGAACACTGAGTTCACGGCATTTCACCCATAATCCTCATGTCAGCTTGAACATCACAGCAAACCAGAAAAAGAGGAGAAAATTGATATCACTGATGGGTCATGCCTCTCTCTCACTCACTCATCATACCCATGAAATCCATCAGAATTCAAGGCACAAACAGAAGTACAGAAGTACTCCTCCCTCTCTTTACCCAAGAAGAGCTTCGATATTTCACTGCAAAGCAGGCAGGATACCCGCCACCAAAGCGAGTGAGTCCATGCAAAGCTTGGCTACCAAAGCCCGATCTCACATTCATGTGTGCGGGGGTCAGTCGGCAGTGTGTTTATCACTGAGCGACAAAGGAGGATCAGAAACAACAGCCGGTGTTTCATGTAAGTTCCTCCCGGCGCATCGACGCACAGGCCAAACGCGACTCAGCACCGGTGTCACAGTCCCCCGTTTCATGCACAAGTCCTTGGGGACTCCGCAAGGATCGGACGTGATCTTCTGCCGTCTCCAATTAGCATCACAAACACATGCGCGAGCTGCCTGAGTATGTGCCTACAAATCTTTTTGGACAATTAACAGCCTACAAGCTTGTAGAGAGTCACATTCAATAAAGGACAGGAAAAAAGCATGTTTTATGAACCAGCCAGGAGTATATCAAACCCTCTTAAGGACACTCTACAGAGCAGAACTGACAAAGTATATTAAATTCAATTAACTCCATGTAAGGGACCATTCAAGATGTTTTTAAGTGAAAGAGGCCACGCCCACTGGCACAATACAAAGAACATTACATACAGTAACCCATTGGGGTCCCGTGTAGTCCTGGGAGAGATGATGCAACCTGCCCACCACACACAGGTTGGGAACCAGTTGTGCGTATCGGTAGGCAGGAAGGGGAGTATAGAGCAGGCAGGGGAGTGCAGGACAGGCAGGGGAGTGCAGGGCAGGAAAGGGAGTGCAGGACAGGCAGGGGAGTGTAGGGCAGGAAGGGGAGTATAGAGCAGGCAGGGAAGTGCAGGATAGGCAGGGGAGTGCAGGGCAGGAAGGGAGGGTATAGAGCAGGCAGGGGAGTGCAGGCCAGGCAGGGGAGTGCAGGGCAGGAAGGGAGGGTATAGAGCAGGCAGGGGAGTGCAGGACAGGCAGGGGAGTGCAGGGCAGGAAGGGGAGTGTAGAGCAGGTAGGGGAGTGCAGGACAGGCAGGGGAGTGCAGGGCAGGAAGGGGAGTGCAGGGCAGGTAGGGGAGTGCAGGACAGGCAGGGGAGTGCAGGGCAGGAAGGGGAGTATAGAGCAGGCAGGGAAGTGCAGGACAGGCAGGGGAGTGCAGGGCAGGAAGGGGAGTGTAGGGCAGGAAGGGAGGGTATAGAGCAGGCAGGGGAGTGCAGAGCAGATACCAGGCCTACCAATCTACAGTAGATACACACAGAAAATTCATTACTATTGAACTCTCATGGGAGACAAATCAAATCAATTTAACATGCATGGAACTGTCCTACTTTTGAAGTAAACACATATATTCAAAATATTTTTCCAAGGTAACTCTCTGTATTTATTTTGCAATGCAAAAACAGACTGAGAATAAGTAACCCAATTACATCAGATCCTAACTTCAAAAAACCGAAAGTGATATGCATTAATAATACTGAACCGGCCTATTGACTTCTGACAGCTTTATTGGTTTTAGGCCGATTTCCTTCTGAATTTTAGCTGGATGGGGGGTTGGCAATCAATGTGCATCGCATACACTCGGATGGGAAATTCATTACAGCCAGGCGGCAGCCGGGATGTTCTGCTCCCCAGCAGCACTATGAGCCACGATTGCCACGTGACACTTGATCTATACTCACTGTTTACAGTGAATCTGCGTTCACTGCTGCGGTCGGAAAATACAGCGGATCCCTTCACCTGCATGTCTGCAGCTGCCCACCCCGTCCATGATGTGCTTTGATGACATCACCCAACCCTTTTCAAAACCAAAACGACAAAATCTGGACGGCCATCCCATCATCTCAGCACCAGGTGAGTGTCGCCATGACGGCCCCAGTACGGCCGATTATGGGCGGAACAGGCTGCATCCTCCTTGAAGACCAGCTCAGGACTCAGCGCCCAGCTTGCCCCGCCAGCGTTTTCAGCAGATTGGGGGGGGGGGGGGGGGGGAACGCTCCACCCTTTTAAACTCCCCCCCCCATTTTTCATGGACAGCGCCCCGATACTGCAGAGCTGTACAATTAGATGTTGGGGATCCCTCACAGTTCCTTACTGTGGATCCCTCACAGTTCCTTACTGTGGATCCCTCACAGTTCCTTACTGTGGATCCCTCACAGTTCATTATTGTTATCCCACATATAACACAGAGTATGGCGGCAGACGGAAAACAGGCCATGCCTGGCAGAACAGGAGGGGAAGCCCCGCCCTGGCAGAACAGGAGGGGACGCCCCGCAGCCGGAGCGCTCAAGCAGTAAGGTCCGTAACGGCAGACAGCTTTGCTGCTCTATGCTGCCTTTTCATAATGGCCACCAGGGGACTGAGAGGCAACGATGTATCTCTAAGCAAACAGACAAACTGAACAAACAGCTTGGCTTCAGAATCATCTGACCAAACAATGACCCCTAATAGTCCAATCTGTTTATCTGTTTCTCATTTATTACCTGAAGCAAACACAGAAGCAACTAAACAAGGTTTAACATGTTCTGTGATTAAAGTCATTATGGCCGAAGATCATGAATCTGAGCTCGATATCATTACACATCGTCGCTGTCCGAAAAGAAACATGCGTGTCCACAATTCTGACAGTTGAGACTTTACGACAACACGCTCATTCTCCTCCATCTACTGATGGTCTTTGACATCTAATTACCAAATGAAACGATGTCTTATGAAACCATATATTTGACTTGCATCATGTTAGTTATAGGTAACGTCTGTCTTTATGATGGTGGCTTGTATGAATTACTTAATCAACACCGTGGGTAATTGTGATTATATTGTCGGCACTGACAAATTTGCCTCGCTGACAACAATCCATGTAAATCCATTTAAAACATTCACTGAAGGCCATGTATAGATAGGCTTCTATTTATGGTGCTAAGAAGGACTCATTACCTCATTTTAGGTTTATTTTGTCAAGACATTTCTGGAAAAATATGTTTTTCAAGCGTCTGAAATAATGGGTTTTCGGAGACGTGTTTTTCATTGTACAGCTACACGATTTCACACACACACACACACACAGTTGAGCGACACTAAATTTAGGATTTGACAATGATTTTGCAAGAAATAACACATAAACATTAAGACTTTTATTTGTTGGGGTAGGGGACACTGAATCTGAGCAGCACCCCTAAAACGGCAACATGGGAGCTGGAATGCAGAATTGGGGCAGAGCTCGGACTGCCTCAGTGGACCTTATGGTGTCACACATGGTCCGCACACAGCAGCAGCAGCCCTCTACTGAGAATTAACGATGCAAAGAAGACCGACACATTATTATTTTATACACAACTGCCTTTTGATTGGACAGTGCAAACTGCAGGGCGGGCAGATCACAGCCTACATTCACAGTAACCCCGCTGTCTCCTTACAGGCAGAGGACACGCCGCCACTGTGCATAACAGGAGACAAGCGACATCAAACGATGCTAAAAGCACGGCGGTTCCTGGGGACGCCGATTCCACGATGGCCCTGAGGCGTAGCAGACAGACTGCGAGCCCTGCCAGAGAGAGAGGGAGGTAACGAGAGACAGAGGGAGCGAGGGAGGGAAGACGAGAGCTGCTGTCCATTGTGTGACTGCCGAGTGCCGGCTCCGCCGCTCGCTGCGGACGTGACGGAGGTGATCTTCACCGGTGAATAAATAAGACGGCCTGGACCCGGTGAGTCACACGCTGACTGTGTTGGGTGGCTGCCTGAGGACTTTGCCGGCTTAATGAGGCAGGAACCTGAGCACAGGGGAGCTCTTCGGCAGTCTCCGTCAGTACGTGCCGCTCCGTGCAAACCCTCGCACTGCTGGCTCGCACGGGTCACTGATCCCAGCCTGAAATGGGCTCGCTTAGGTAGGAGCCATTAGCTAAAGCTCTGCACTACAGAGTGACCAAAAAAAAAAAAACACAGGGAGCAGGCAGAGCTGGCAGACGGGGAGAATCCCGCCATTCCGCTTCCACGGAGAGAAACCGCCGTGGCAGAAAAGTGCGGTAAAGAGCGAAAGCTACCTGCCAGCCCTCCGCTATAAGCGCACTGCCCTGAAGCTGCACTGTAGCCTCCTTTGTGAAGCCCCCAGCCCCCCAGGCCACGTCCTGAGCGCAGCAGCGACACACTCAGCCTCCCGGCAATGCTCCCCTCGGCCAGCTGCGACCCCAGAGGGCCTGAATCTTTCTGATTCGGCAAGAGAGATTCTGCTAGGACCAGGGACTCTGTCACAAAAAACAAGGGGGGGGGGGGGGGCCAGGATCTTTTGCTGTAGATTGAGGCTGTACACTACTCCTTATACCAATCTGTCCAGTATGTGTGTTCACAATTATGCTAAGATAAACACTGAATATATTAAGTCAATCATCCTGCTGACAATAACAACAACAAAATATTGTATTACCGCTTATCCATCTGCTGATGTTGCAGCCCCCAGGGTCGCAGGAAGCATGAGGCCTGTGACAGGCAGTACACAGGACCACCCTGACCAGGCTGCGAGTCCACAGCGGGACACATCATCCTTTTGTGTTTGTTGTTAGCACAAGTTTCAGTTCTTGGTATTTACAAGTTTAATTTGCACAACTTCCTTCTCACTCAGCCTCCAGCACCAACGATGCAAAATAAAATCGCACTGCACCACTGCGTTCTCTTCGGCTTTTTAAACCCAGAGCCCTGGATTTTGAAGCACTGCATGCAGCCCGCTCTAGTCCAGTGACAGTCCATCAGAGAGAAGCGAATTTCCTTTCATATAAAAGGAATTGGCCGCGCAGGTCAGATGCTCGCTTTTTACAAGAGGTGCACTCTAACGCTGAAAGGCACATGCAAGAATGGCATGAATATGTCTACAGTCCCTCTGTGTGTAGAGGTGTCAGGCAGTGGTGCAATGATGTGAAAACTTCGACCAATACTAATGACAGATATATATCTGTCTAATATCACTGATACAGCTAATCTCTGAGCCACTTGCCAAATGGCAGGAGAGTTTACTGTTTGCTATTCTATTCACACTGGGAAAAAGCAGGAAAATAATAACAGGGTCAGATGAATTTCTCGTCAATGTTTTTGTGACAGAGTTCGAAAGGTAAAGGCGTCAGGTTTGGCACAATGGCCAAACAAGCACCGAGAGCTCTGCCTGTTCACAAATCGGGGATCCCTTTATGGGAGTCCAGTATACATACCCTACCCACTTTAATTCAGCAAATGGCAAATTCCCAAAGACCTTCAGCGATTTGTAAAACACACAATGAATTATTTTCCTATTGAGACTACAGGTGAACAAACATTTTACCCCAAAGCTGACAAGATCTGAACCAGATGACAGTGGGTTGAAATAGCAAAAAATATGGACAAGATACTTTGTGTACGTATACACCATCTGGTCATTAACAACAGACAAACAAATGAAAGTGGGACTGGATTTCTAAGACAATACAGCAAACTTGCTTCATGCTAAATTTTACACTGTGTTGATTTCATCTGAAGAAACCAGCAGTTTTATCCATTTTACAAATTGATATTATACTGAAGTAAAGCAGGTTAACAGTCTTTGTTAAAGACAGCACACCAGCGCTGAACTATCAGACTACACATACTGTACAGCTGGTCCGCATTCAAAGCTGTCCTGATTCAGTCCATCTTGTCAGTATGTTACAGTCCACCTAGGTTCCGTCTGATAAAAAGAAATTATTCCATTTGTCTTCCATTCTAAGCAGGATTTTTTACTGCAAAAAGGGGAGGGGGGCTAAGGATGAAATCCCGTTGTTTATACTATAGCCGGTTTTCTGCCACAGGCCGATTGCCCCCAGTCTGCACTGGGAATGCCCCAGCCTAGACAGTGCAAAAAATGATCAAGGTAAAGCTTCTACACATTAGCTAGCTACAACGAGCTATTTCACATTGTATAGATCCAAGGTCCTCGCCATCCACCAGACCAAAACATATGCGCATTCTTCGTGTGACGATTGCGGAGTTTTCATTCTGAATGTCTGCATCAAATTTTCAATTAGGAGTCACTCACCCCACTCCCCAAAGGAGAAAACACGTCAATGGCACGTGACAATGTTAACACCTTTGTGAATAGACCTCTGGTTCATCACACAATAATATATGCTCAGGCGAATTACGACCCTGCCCGTGCTCCATCGAAAAAAATCGATCCCAGCTCTACAGCAAAACAACACAGCGCCGACGGTAACCACTGTCAGCTGGTAGTGATTTAATGGTCAATAAAGCAGTTGCAATTTCCATATGCATGTCGATCCTCGACAACAGCACGTAAAATTAGAACAGCAGACGATACAGTTAAATGCAAATATCACACACGCGACCATTGTCTACGCCGTTTCACAAATGGAGAAAATGATTCATCCTGTCCATTTGCATTGTGTAAAAAAATAAACACTTACCTCAAATCTGCCTCTGGTGATGCCGTTCATGTCAGCGGCAGCAGATCTATGTGCACGGGTAGCACTAGTCTAGAACTAGCGCTGCCCGTGGCGGCGTCCTATTGATATTTAGCGTAGCACAACAAAAAAATTAACCATGCAGAGATGACACGGAGATGAACGCCCGGGTAACACGAAGGGGTCGCTTTCAATGGTCGTTTCTATCAGAATAAATAATCACAGACGATTAAAAGTGTTATTAAGAAGTCTGCCAGGGTCCTCGCCTACACCATCACACAGTCAAAATAACAATAATAACATGGAGGAGACGATCTGTCTGTCTGACCTCACTTCCGGCTACTTTATAATTCCATCACAAGTCACGCGATTGGATGTCCGGCCGCCGCTTCGCTCCCTTCCGGATCCGAACGATGCAGCGTCTCGGCGATCCAGACGCAGTCCGAAGGCTGCTCGGTACCGGCGGAGCGTTTCTGCGCGCTATAGGGCCCGAAAACCAATCGCATGCCTTTTTGATGAATAGTCTGTAGCAATAAACAAGATTTATTTTTGAATTCCGTTTTGGAGTAATGATCGATGTTACACGCGTAATTATTAAAACATAAAAAGCAAGCCAAGGGCTCTAAGGTTTGCTGTTACAAAGGATATCACATCTTTATGCCACAATAATCTAGCATGAGAAATTAATATTAAAGAAAGATTTTCATTCTGTCTTAAATTACGAGTTACTATGTAGCCGGAATAAAAATAAGCTTCAATGGGAGTTTCATAAATTATAATGTGTTTTTTTAAATCATCCAAATGGTAGTTTACTATTATTTGTTTATTATTATTATTATTATTATTATTAATAATAATAATAATTATTATTATTATTATTATAATCTTTATTCTTAAATACGACGCCAGGGGTCGCCCTTATGCGCGCAGTAATTAAAGGGGTTGGCACTTGTTTGTCTTGTATTTGCATGCTCCCGTCTACAGATTTTCCTTGGGTGGAAAGATTACAAGCTTAGTTGTGAGGCTGAATTTATAGCTTCCTCTGAAGGCTGACAGAAAAGTCAAGGCTCCTACTGAGGCCCGTAGGATTAATATAACAATAGTAATAATAATAACATAAGGGGTAAGTGCAGGAACTTCTCTGTAGACTTTTTTATGCAGTTTTTATGCATATGTTAGAAAACTGATCGCTTGGAAAAACTGATTGGTTTGCTAAACTGATAAGTTAGACCAACTGGAGACAAATATAGAACGTATTTGCCGGGGGACTGAAAAGACACATCACAGGCTAAAGCGAATCGTGGGTCAATAGGAGAGTGAAATACATTTCAGAAAGGCGTTTTTTAGTGAGTCCCCTCCCTTCCCCCTTTTCTAGCAACAAATCATACCTCAACCAGGGTGGTTAAGACTAATCATATCCCCCCCAAAAATTCTACACACCAAGGGCATGTTCCATGAAGCAGGATTTCTCAGTTATAGCTGGGTTAATGTAAGATAGAAGTCAAACAAAGCAAGCAAGCATGCTTTATTTGCTATTTACAAAAGTTCAGGTACATTTGGGATGCTTCTCTTTGTCAATCTACCATGACTGCATATTAGGTAAGGAGTATTCCTATTGCATAATCATGACTTCTAGCTTACATTAACCCAGCTAATTGAGCAATGCCATTTTGTGGACCCCCCCCCTTCACTGTGGTGGGCTTAGAAAGTCACGGCCAGTGTGAGAAGCCCGCACTATCCCCTGCCCACTGTAGTCGCTTCCTTTAGGACTGTTTGTGTTGGCGAATATCCTTGTGTAAAGCGATATGTTCTTAATGAGCACATCACTACAACTAACTGTTAGGAGACTGTCAGCTCTAAGAAAAGCCAAGATATTTATCTTGGAAATGTTATATGTGATTGGAAAAAATCACCCTAATCAAAAATGTGTGATTTCAGCCCACTGAAAATGACTAAACCTAAATGGCATCAATTGCATATTTTTTTTCCTGTTTTCTGGCACGTTCTCTTGGGCACTGGGGTTGCCTTCTCTGTCTGGGCCTTGGGGTAGGGATTTATGGCCATAGAAGGACACGGAGGCCGAGATCAGTGTCTGGGAAGTTGGAAGGAGGCTGCCAAAGCGGACCAAGGCGGGGGCAGATCAGCTGAGGTTCAGGGGGCGGATCCTAGCCCAGAATGGGTGTGCACATCCGCCAAACGTCACTCACTGACATGTGCTCTGGAACACTCACAATTAGTTTAGTCATCTTTCCTGAGCCCAGTGTGGATATGACTGAATATGTTTGCCAAAGACATTTATTTTTATGGTTTATGTGTCCGTTACCAAAACTGACATACAGTTTGCAGAGTTATTTTTGCTGCCTGTTTATATTATTGAATGTTTACTGAAATTTGAACACCCAGCTGTAGCATTTACCTCAGTCACAGGTCTATGTTAAAGGACTGCAGCGACACTTCTTACAGCAGAAAAGCACTGTGACATGCTGATAAATGCCACCTTCGCCCCTTCAGGTTATGGTGGGTCTCCCACGGGCTCCCGGGAAGCTCTGCCGCTTCGAGTCTCGCATTCTGCGAATCTGAATCCGTTTTTTAAGGCTCACTCTTCATCATGACAGGAGTCTCTGCGGATGAGCAAGACAGAAATCGGGTACAAGAGCTGCTGGATGTTAAGATTAACATAAGCCTTACCGATCCCAAGAGGAAACAGAAAAATAACTCTCTGCCTTTAGCGATCAGACTGTACACTTACATTTTATTTATTTATTCAGCAGACGCTCTTGTTCAAAGTACCAACAAACAAGCGAGAATAAGACACTTTGCCTATTAAATTTCATTTCACTGCATGGCCTGTGCATCACTGACCTGAGACAACAATGGAGATAACGTGAACTGGGGGTAATGGCACAGCAACTAACGTGCACTCTGAACATCTCAAACTGTATCTCCTTTGAGACGCTCAGACTTTGCTTCCGCTGTCACACCGACATTTATTATTTTTTTTAATTTCCCTGAAGCACTCAAATGCTGCAGTTCCGTAACAGTATCTCTACGGACACAGCTGGTCTAGGACCGTGACTGTCCATCCTTCAACAGAAATGCAGACAGTATATCACTCAGAGCACGTGAAATCTGATGGAGGAGGTCCATTGTGATACTGGAGACACTCATACTAGACCCCACCTGCGTTTCTGATATATAAACTGCCTCCTCCATTTTATTTCATGATACTGTGACTGTGCTGAATGCGATCAGGCCTCCGCAAAGCATATCAACACCATTATCAAACTGCCTCCACCCAAAATGACCAGCAAGCACTCAGACATTCAAATCATTAACTGAGGCATATACCATTAACCACAGCTATCGTTAATAGAATGATTGTGCTACGTTCACGGCATGGGAGGCAGGTAATGATTAAGGAGACAGTCAAGAGATTTTGCTGTTTAAGTTCTAAAAAGGATCATGTTTTTGCAACCTTCAGAAAGGTTTTCATCCTGATTTGTTGCAATGAAATATAAAGTGTAGCATAAATGGACAAAATGTGAATCACTTAGACTGCAACACCACTTCGCAATGAGATAATAATGTTTCATGATACTGGACATGACTAATCATAGATCAACTTCGAGACTGCCTTCTAAGTTATACAATTAAAATTTTACATAATAGATTACCTGATTGAGCCGTGTTTACGATTATGTCACCTATTTCCTCGGGATGAGTCACTGATATGACGCAGCATCTGCATGAGTAATTACGTGCGTAAAGAGTGATCAGGCATCGGCACACAAGGACGAAATTCCAGTGTGCAGTGCTGACCTAAGCGATGATGGCGAAAGTTAGGGCGCGCCGGCAGACTGAAACACGAGGCCTATATCATGGTACAACGGTATCTATTTTAAAGTATCTGCTCAAAAATGTCAATAAATCAGGCTTTAAAAAGCACATTATGTGCACAGCATCCACTTTTCAATACAATAATATCGTTGGTACTTCTGCTTATTGGTCCTTTTAAAAGGCAATACACACAGAAGAAAAAAACATTTGGTACAGTCATGTGTAATCTTTTAGTGAGATCCACCATTTATCCGGCATTTTGTTGTTTCACGGTCTGCAGAAATGGCAATTCCGCAAGTTCGCTAGGCGGAATCTGCCGTAAAATTATTTGATTCTCTAACAAACATAAATGGCTCCTCGGGAAACTACACTAAAACAGTCCTTGTGCAGCCTTCCTCTGTGTATTTATTCATTTAATCAGGACATTATATTGTTTGCCTCTGTCATGGTCTGGGTAAGCGCCGCGGTCTCCCGTTGATCTCAGCCCTCCGCAGTTCGCACCTCCGCGCTGTAACGCGTTCCAGTTTGACCCATTACGTATTTACTGACAAACTACTGTGAATTTTCGCAGGCTCTCTCCATTTGCACCCCAATGCACTATTTGGATAGATAAAACCTCTCGTCGGTGCAGTCTGTCTGAATTGTTCCCCTTTTCTTTTTTGGAAAAGAAAAAAATACTTTGCTAACCAAATAGGTAGTCTGCCCATACCGTTTCAATATTTACTCAATTCTGTCGAGGGAGATACTGGTCGTTTTACGAATTAAGGACCTTTCAAAGAGAGACAAACATACATTCTGGGATATTATTCAAAGAAAATCACATAGCGAAGAGAGGAGCGGAGGATGGCACAGGATTGCTGCAGAGACATCTCTTTCTTTAAGTTATTGGGATGCTTGATGTGCTTAAGCTCCGCGTTCGTGCGTGCAGACGGTGAGTTCCTCGGTATGGTTCCAGTCAGTCCGGTCTTAACTTCAGCAAGCGCCGAAATAAATGAAACGGCTTCAATTCGCACCTGTAGCTGTCAGCGAAGGCTGGAGGCTGAAACTTCGATTTTTTTGTCCAAGAAAATCATCTGACGACCATATCCGAGATTAAATTAATTGAATAAAATTCAATTACCGAATAGCGGACCTCTTTCTGAAAGTTTTGCCTAGCTCACTATTTAATTATGGAACGTAGCGTTTATCCGTTTTATTAAATAAAAAACAGACTTAACTCAACTGCGGGTAGTCATTTCTCCGTAATGTATGCGTAATTGGTAATAATTCTTATTATTTTCTGACAGCTTAATAAATGTAGTTAAAACCGATATGCTGTAAATATAGAACTAATTATACATTAATATTTGATTATTTGCATGACCTATAGCTACGGTGCATGAGGGGCAACCGGCGTATTTCAATGAACTAATTTGTTTGCCTCCGGGATGGAAAATGAAATGTTTTTCTTCGCTAGTATGGCTACAATTATTCAGGAATTCAAGAAGCCAACTCATTAAATAACAAAAAATATGGTTTATTTGCATTTTCGAGATCATTTTATTGTCTTTATTGTATGCTTGTGTATTGTGTGTATATGCGTGTTTAGTTTAAAACTCTCGCATCACGCAGTTACGTTCAGCGATCTTAGTGTCGCCTGTGGCACAGTAAGAGCGCACAGCAGTGCATGTAAGAGTTATTACTAAGAACGACTCCACAGTCATAATTTGTAATGCTCTAGAATATTTGCGTTTGCTATATATTCACAGCGATTGGGTTTATTAGGGATCGAGCCATCCTTATCCGGCAGTGAAACCGTTTCAGATGCTGTCAGTGGTGAAGGCGCACAAATTAATTTTCAAATTACTCGAATCTAGGATTAGCACTTTTGCATTACGATGATAAATAAAATACTGCTTCAAAATGTAATGACATCAATTTTAAAATAAATCTTTCTGCAGTATGTGCAATAAATGAAGGTGGGGAATATTTCTTTCTCCGTCAAACTTTCGACTTAAGCCGATTTACAATTCGCTCTCATGCAGGGCAATTCAGAAATTAACAGCAGAGGCTTATACTAATGAAGAAATGAGTGTGGATAAAGAAGTTTCGCACATTTTAGTGGATTCTAAGTGATAGAGCCTTGTCCACAAATCAGGACTTGGTCTGGCCACACCTCCTGTGTTAGCTGTGAATGTCTTCATTCTTCTCCGTGTCTATAATCTGAGGTATGTTTGGAAGAAACGGCAGAATCAACCCCCTCCCTGAGTAAATGGCTGTTACTCACTCTAATTTGACATGTCTCTGTTTCTTGAGGATTTATGAGATAAATATTTTTCTTTAGGTGTATTTGCGTATACAAGTATTCAGTGTTTAAAATTTCCCAAATATGAAAAGACATCAAAGTAGATGGTTATTGTAATATACTCTGCTTCTCAGATGAGGTAACTGTAAGCTTGGCCTGTATGCAGAAACCTAGCTGGAGGTATCTGATGTACATAAACAGCTGTCTGGGGCACGGGGGGGTTTATAAGATGTATCCTCTGTCTGAATACAGCAAGGCCAGCTTTTAGGGTGACACGCGTCCACAGGCCCCCACCCCAGAGAGGTACACTAAGATTGCCGGCGTTTGTGTACGTGGGCCAAAGAGAGACTGTTTATCGATGCTCCTTTCTGCTTTAGACGCTCTTTCTTTTCATTAGCAACATCTGACTGCTTTCAAAAGCGTGTGTGAATCACGTCAGCGTCTGACTAACAGCATGGGGCCGACGTGACTTTCTGTTGTGCCTGTCTGCTCATTAACTTTGGGCTGCCAGTGTTTAACGTTGTGGGGCTGCAGTGGGTGGCACTGTATAACACTGCCAGTGTTTATTTGGCGTGGGGTCGCAGTGTGTGGCACTGTATTGCACTGCCAGTGTTTATTCGGTGCGGGGCCGCAGTGGGTGGCACTGTATCACATTGCCAGTGTTTATTCGGTGCGGGGTCGCAGTGGGTGGCACTGTATCACATTGCCAGTGTTTATTCGGTGCGGGGCCGCAGTGGGTGGCACTGTATCACATTG